>JANEYF010004875.1:0-187562 GCA_029963845.1 Rhamnusium bicolor | reverse complement strand
CCAAGTTCCTCATCGTGTTATAATGGACTATGGAGGTAATGGAGTATTTGGTAGACTTTCATGAAATAATCGTACACGACTTGGTGCTTTAAGAAAATCTTTCTTTACACTAGATATCAAATTATCAACATTATGGTAGCACCCCCTAATAGCTTCAACAATCCTATGAAGCCTATGTGCTAAACATGTTACATGAAGTATATTCTGATATGTTTCCTTCAAAATGCTTCTAGCAGCTTTCATATAATTCACTCCATCGGTAAGAAATAATAAGAACTTGTCCTTATTTTCTGCAAAACTCCTGCAGACTTAAATTCACTACCTCCGCTATAGTGCGAGAATTTGTAGCTTATAAAACTTTAGAGGCATTCAAGTGCTTGCTCATTGAACAATATTCCTCCAATGCACCCACTAAAACATTCGCTACCTTAAACCCGCACGCATTGGTGGTTTCGTCCACGCTAAACCAGATATACTCAGATGTATTGAGCCCATTAGAAATTTTCACACTTCGCCGATTAATATTTTTTTAGTGTAGACCCAAAGGCACGTTAATATTGCTATATTTGCACTAATACATCCTTCCAAAAATTGTCTAAAATGTGGATTGTCTTGTTTCGACCACGGTATATTACATCCTATCATAAATTCCAGTAAATATAAGTTAAAATTACGTTGCATGTCACTGTAAATAAAGCCACCTATGCTCCGTTTATGGTTTTCTGAGAAAATATGTCTATTAATATCTGTGTTGCATGTCCACGAAATCGCTTTGTTACATTTAGTGCAATACAATTAATTGTCTACCATCAAATTGTAAATCGGCAATATTACGAATCTAAGAATTTATTATAGCCTCCGTCGGTTTAGTACGTTGTGACATTTTAACTGCGCATTTTTAGTACCTACGTCCGAATGAATCCACGTTATGCAAGGTACTGTTTGATCGTATTATACTTTTCCTCCTCTCCACGCTAGGGCTGGCCGTTGGCCTTCAGTAATGTAAATTACCAATATACTGTAATTTAAAAGAATCTATTACGCATTACATTTTAATTAAATATAGTGTATTCCCTGACAAAACTAAGTTACCATGAACATTGTGAAATTAAATAAAATGCCCTTAATATGTTTTTGTAGTTTGGAAATGTTTCAGTAGGTGTTTGCAATATCTTATATCTGTAAAAACCATCCAGGGAACCGATCGGTAAATCTCACGTATGCTTATATCTACTGTTCTCATAAAACATATATCCCTAACTTGCCCGAGAGACACGATGCAACCGATTTTCCGAATTTTATGGTAGTTTTGGATTCTCCCCTGGGACTGCTCAATGCTTCCAGACCTTCTCGCCTCCCATCACCGAAATGCCCGGCATTCAGTCATTCCCCGTCTCATTACACCCACTAGACCCATTACCGATTGCAATACGCGCCCGAGACGTAGCTCACACAAATGGGTCGGTCTCCTATGATTTTTTCAAATCTCGCTGCCACATATGTCTGGCACTCCCATACATTCTGTCATTCACACCAAACGTCATGCACGACTTTTATTAGTTTACCAGCATAATAGCCCCCAATTAAATTATTTTATTATACTTTACAATTTTCTTGTTTTAAACAACGAATAGCGCCCCCCCCCCCACTGTTTGTCACGTATTTTTCGGAATATACTATGAACTTTAAAAATCCGTCTCTGAGATGACATCCAAACTCCCTACAGTAAAAAAAATTAAGAAAAAGTTACAGAAATGCGCAGCCTCCCCAGATTACTTCTGGACCATTAATAAAATCTTTAAAATCCATTTTTTTTTTGCAATCAAAAAGGAAAATTTATCATCCCGTTTTTTTTTGGTTTTCGAAAATTTTGATTTTTTGGAGATTTATGAAATTTGCACAATGAAGAACTTAAATTTCAGTGTCATAACTTTACAAAAAAAATCAAAATTTTCGAAAACCAAAAAAAAAACGGGGTGATAAATTTTCCTTCTGCTTATGAAAAAAAATAGTTTGCAAAGATTTTATTAATGGTCTAGAAGTAATCTGCGGAGGCTGCGCATTTTTGTAACTTTTTTTCTCAATTTTTTTAAATTTTTTTCTGCCAAACTTTTTCAATCAGTACTGATGTTGCTTGGGCTCCATGCTACAATATTGAGATATTGTATAACCTAAATCCACCAGCCGCCACTGGTTATATGTATGTAAAGATCGAGCAAACCCATTAGATACACGACTTCCGGTATGCGCAGTTTACAGTCACCCTTTTGTTGCAGCGCGAATGTCAGAAGGGGCTTTTACAGTAGGTTAGGATATTGCCTTGCTCAAGAAGGATGACTAAAACTATTTTAATCATCTCCAGATGATTCCAACTTGAATGGCGAAACATACGTCGAGTGAAGTTATAGTGTTTTGATTTTTCGTGGAAAACTACGTCAGTGTAAAAAATCCCGTTGCTCAATATTTCCTTATTTGTTGACTAAAAAAATTTAACAAGTAGTTTAATATTATACTTTTCAAAAACTAAGTATGTAGTTCAAGTTTTCTTTTCGTATCACTGCAGAATACAAACAATCTGATTCGTGTAATAAACTTTAAACTCTTCCACGAAATAACAAAGTTGAGCCGTAATCGAGCTTTGGTTGCATGTCGCTCAATTCTGAGCTTAAAATAACTTTGTACTCAACTAGTTTTCTTGTTACATTTTACAAAACACATTAAAATGTAATTCTAGTAAACTATTTGCTATAGGTGCAACACGGGCGTTGTCGATTACAAATAACGCTTCAATTAATGCCAGTTTGTAAAATGTTTATAGAACTTTACTATTAGAAGTTATTCAAGATCTTTTTTGTATTAGAATTCTATGGATATCTGATTGTATAGGTCTGTTCAAGACCAAGATTGCTACTGGGGATAAACAAAACATTATTTACAAGTCATTAAATTCTGTGTTTTTATCACTGTTTACAAAATTTAATCGAGATTTTTTAATATTTAGAACACAAATAAGTAATCTGAAGTCGGATTAATAAATGTAGTGCAACAAATATCAACAACAATAAATGTGAAGTTATAGGAATTGTTTGATGCACCAGCATAATCTATGTAGTAAAAATATAAACATAATAATGATTAAAGGACCCTTTTTTATGTTTCTAATGTCTCAAGACAAGAGAACGCATAGTTAGTTCTACTTGACAATAAAAAGTGAAACAAAACTTTCAATTTGAATTAATTTAATGTGTTTTTAACTTTCCAGATACACAAAAACAGTAGTTGATGTTGGACTGGATATGCAAAAATACAATCCGGAAGTGAAACCGAGTACAAACATGCAAAGTGTGGATCCAAGGGTGGCGGATTTGGTTGATAAATTGAGACGCGTTCATCATGTAAGTTTTTTGTTGGTGTATGCTTCGTTTTTAAGACAAATTCTATATAAATCATTGCCAATTCGCTAATTGACAGCTTTATAAATGTTCATAAACCGTGAAATATACTTCGAACTTCGCCATAGATGCCCGTAAATAAGATCAAATTTCAAATTTGCTAATATCCATTACATCATTGTTGTATCATATACCGGAGGCGTCATTTTCGAGACAAATCTGTGAAAACGAATTCAGGTAATCTTACTTGTTTCCTGAAATATGCTGAAAACGTAACTCGTTTTGTTCTCGAAATGTTAACTTTTTCTTATGGACACCATACTGGATTTTTTCATAATGATATAATTCTCGTCGTTGTGCATATTGTGGTATATCATTTCAATAGTTTTACCTTGCGTTTTTGCCTTGAAATCGAAAAAAATCTGAATAAATTTTTTATCTATCGCATCTCGAGACAAAAACAAGCTACATAACTTCTGAAGACAGATTTGAAATTTATGGCTGAAATTATAACTGGCTACCCATTTTGGGGAGGCTATGTCGAATAATTACAAAATTATTGAAAATTTATAAAATCCATTTTCATTCTTTTCAGAATATTTCAATAACCATGCAAAATAACTTGAATTTGTTTCTACATATTGCTTAAACAGTGAAATAGGCAACTTTTATCTAATTTAGGTAATCGATTATTTTTACAAATATATTTATAAATATGTATGATAATGATAGTACAGGGAAAAAACAAGAAAAGTCTATTTTTGTCGATTTTGTGAGATGTGTGCCATCTATTAGATCATAATGGAACTTATCGACTGACCATATCAGTCAGGGAAAAAATTAAATTGAATTTACGTTTAAAGAATGCCCATACAGGGGAAGCACCAGTAACTTTGACCTAATGAAAAGAAAAATATTGATATGTATTTTTTTATTTGTATTATTATTGAAAAAATGTATTTCACTTTTGCACATTTTCACTAAAATTCGCTTCATTTTCCTTACCTGTATCTAACTTTACAGGGGAAAAGTGCATAAAGCCCAGGGACTTTTCTGCTTTTCCCCAGATTGTATGGTAGTTTGCATATTTAAGTTGCATTATAATAATAATAATAAGAGTACACGCGCGCAATTGGTATTGAGTTCGGGGTGGACAAATGTGCAGTCGTCCATCTCAAGAGAGGACTATGCGGGGAATTCCCTGAAGATGCGCAGCTCGCAGTCGGAAGCATCCTAAGACATCTGGATGCCGGAGAGACCTATACATATCTGGGTGTGCAACAAAGGCACATCCAGGATGTAACACAAATAAAGGATTCTCTCCTCGGCAAGTACAGACACCGCCTCCGAAAGATTTGGTCTTCCGAACTTTCGGGAAAGAACAAGGTGTCTGAAACTAATATGCTTGCCGTTCCGGTTCTGCTCTACTCTTTCGGAGTAGTAAAGTGGACGGTAGATGAGCTGCGCCAATTAGATAGAGATACCCGCAAGATCATGAATATTCACAGAAGTATTCATCGTAGATCGTCCGTACCTCGTGTGTACCTCCCACGTCAACGGGAGGACCGAGGACTCTTGAGCCTGGAGTGTACGCATGGCAGAGTAGTACTGAGTATGGCATGTAACATCCTAAGGAGCTCAGATCCCCTCTTGCGGTTTGTAAAACACCACGAAACTGTAGGAGTGGGAGCAGGATTGTTTAAGGCAGCAAAAAGAGCCGCAGATGAACTCGGTCTCGCATTTGACATCAGGCGAGGAAACCGGCGAGGTGCTGATATAGAGTCAGTCACTGAACTTCAGCCAAATCGTCTGAAATCCCGAATCAGAGCTGCTGAACAGGAAAATCTGTTTCGACAGCACGTCGATAAACTCCAGCATGGTGTCTTCTATAAGAACATAGAAGCACTGTGTTTATCGACCAGGCTGACATTCGCCTTTCTAAGGTTAGCCGGGCTTAAGTCGGAAACCGAGGGATTCATTATGGCCTGCCAAGATGGTGTTATCAACACCTTGGTCTACTGTAGCCGCGTGTGTCGTGTAGAGGTTCCTGACATCAACTGCAGGACCTGCCGTCAGGCGCCGGAATCGCTCATGCACATACTATCTGCATGCCCTGTATTCGCAATTTCGGCCTACATCCGCCGACATAACGTGGCTTTACGATTGCTATACTACCATCTAAGGCACTCGTACGCAGTAGACCAGACACCAGTGCTGCCTTACGTCCCAGGAGATATTGAGTCCGTTGTCGAGAACGAGAAATATCGGATTTACTGGAACTATTCGTTCCCAACTGTCAGGCTAATCCAAACCAACAAGCCTGACATAGTACTCCTCGACTATCAACTCAAGGTGATGTATGTCATCGAGTTCTCGGCACCTGCGGAGAAAAACATCACCTTGAAGGAGGAGGAGAAACGGACCAAATATCGCGATCTCCGGTACGAGCTCCAAGTGCTGTACCCAGGCTACTCGGTAAAAATGATCGTCCTTATAATCGGTGTACTCGGAGGGATAAAGCCTACGCTGCTCTCGGAACTGAAGATCATACCGGCCTGCCAAAAATCAGCCGAGTAGCTGGCAAGCCAAATGCAGAAGGCGGTCCTTCTGGGTTCTCTCCGTCTGTTTAGGGCACACGATTCTGGTATCTACAGTCACTAACCCTGCGTGATGTGGGGAGTGGCTGTAGTTAATGCTCTGGCGCGACGCCCGTGAGGCGTCGGAGGCCACGGGAGGACTGTCCGGCATCGGATATTTATTATCCAATAGACCAATTATAATGGTAGAGGATTTGTCATAAGAATGGACACTGTGGCCTGTTTATTACAAAGTGCTAAAACTTAATTAATATACAATATAAAATCATTAATTATCACAAAATATCACGATAAAAAAACAAACCAGAGTTTCATTTTATTTTGACAAACAAAAGAAAAGTATGAATAATTTTAATAAAATAATTATAATATGATAAATAAATGAGAAAATATGTATAATTAAAAATAAAATAAAATAGATCAATCCAAACAACTAATTGAAACTATGAAATTACAATTTTAAGCCTCTAAATGAATATTCAGCTACTGTGTAAAAAGAATTTCGAGTTAAATAATTTTCCAACTCTTTTTTTGAATGTATTTGAATTTTGAATACTTTTGAATTGATTCGGTAGTTTATACAACACTCTATACACTATACTATACTATACTCATATATTTTGAGCTCTCCTCATATTTGGAAAGACTATGTATAGGAATCATCAAATTGTCACCTTCTCTAGTATTATTATTATGATTAAAATTATTAGACAAAAACTGGTTTATATTATTTTATACATAAATAATTAGTTAAGTACATTTTTTTTTACAAGTTGTATGAAGTTTTAAAGTTTAAAATTGTAAAAGTGTAAAATTTGTAAAATGTGACTATTTTGGTTTTCCCCAAATGCATGCATACATATCAAACGTACAATAGAGTTATTCTCTTCAACCCCATTTTTTGTAAAACAAGAAAAGGCATAGAGAAACTATGATGTTTTCTTCGAGATTATTGTACAACTGTGTCAAATATTCTGTCAGATCTTAGTAACTAAATAACTTTAATTTAAGGTTAACACCTTAAACTGTTAGTCATTTCCAAAGAGAAAAATAAAATTAAACCGAGGTTTGAAAATGTCGCAACATAATTTATTTTTGGCAATATTTATATTAATTATGAACAATTGTCAAACATAATAAATGCACTCGACTAGATAGAAACATGTTAACATGGTCTTTTTTTGTATTAAGAAAAATCGGTTTTTGTAATCAATTAAAAAGTTCGTTATGGAATTATTGTACACTTGTATTTAAAGACGCTGAGGCATTATTAGTCAGTTTCTGAAATCATTTTATAAACTAGTGAGTTTTACCTGTAATTACAAAAAAAAAAATATTATCATAACGTTGGTTTGCTCGATGTCTGAATATCACAAATGGGTTTTATCTAGGCCAGTGTTTCCACTGTAATATCTCATTATCATTAATTAAGAAATTATTTCTACAAATTTTTATTTTGAAATTCGTGAATAATAAAATTAAAATATTTTATATTTATCACGATATTTATACAACAATTTTCAATTTTAATTTACTTGCAAATTATTATATGTATTACATATTTAATTTGGGTATAATATACTTTAAGTAGGTAAGTACAATCATTTTAGTACCAAAAGCACCATGTTATTAAGTATACTTATTTAAATGACAAGTTAATGGATAATAATTGGTCGCAATTATTAAAAAGAAAGAACATAAAGAAATATGCATGTTAAATTTTATGCAAGGTCACCTAAAGTTCTTGGGTGTATCCGTTTTTGCGAATATCCGTAATTTCTGAGAAAATAAATATTAAATTATTCACGAATACTTTTCAGGAATTTGTCTTTTTAGATATATTCTTTCTTATTATTTAAACTCTGCTTTGAAAAGTGAGACAGCAATAATTTTTGCAGATCTATATTATTTCGCTTTTAAATTATGACCGTTTATAATAACTAAAATAATTTTTTATGTGAATAGCATAATGCTTACTCCGTTTTGTACATCAGTAGTTCATGTGTTACAACTGGATGAACCGTCGCGCCAATATCCATTTGGCATGATGACGGTCTCGGATGCTAGGGCCAGGCAGGACTATTGCCTTTTTACCCTAGTCATCGCTGTAGACCTGGACCGGCCTCGTGCAGGGCGGGTTAACTTACTTTACGAACGGCCCCACTCACAAATGTGAGCGGTGCCGAAGATTTCGGTCAACCTCCCTGGGTCCTGGCTGATGAACCCTGCTGGCTAGGGCCTCTTCTGGCGCTCTTCTGTCTTCGTCTTCTTTCTTCGCCAGCTTGTCACCCCCGGGGGTAGTCATCTGTCTGTCAGGGACTGTGTGGATATTCTGTGACTTGGGATTGACTGCCAGTACACAAAGTGTCAATTGACACATTGCCATCTGGATCATCGGACAAGGTGAGGATGAACTGTGTAGCTCTAGGAGGTGAAGGCCTAAGTGCTTTCTTAGCACTTTCGTCCTTCACGGAGCCAGGGGACAACGGGCACTGGTCGGTGTACTGACCGGCGCCCGCAAGGTTTGTGGGAGGGTGGTTGGTCGTGTCATGTCTTTTCAGTGGGTTTGGTCCATCTGTAAGGAAAGGATTAGTTATACTTACCCGTTATCCAGTAACTGTACCTTCGGCCTCTTGTGCCTCGGTGCGTCGGCCGGATCATAGGAGGTGGCCTCCCTGATCAGCGGGTTCCTGTGCTCCTCAGCTAAGGTGTACAGTTTCTTCGCTCTATCCCGGATGATTTCGGTGACTGGTGTGTACTCCAGGTCCCTGAAGATGTCAGCGTTTCTAACGTACCATGGCGCGCCCACCGTTGTCCTGATGGCCACGTTTTCCACGGCTTGGATCTTCTTCAGATAGGTCTTCGCTTGGTATCCCCATGCTACGGAGGCGTAGGTCAGCTGTGGTCTGATGAGTGCTTTGAGTAGCAGAAGCTTGTTTCTCAGACTGAGCCTGCTCTGGTTCCCTACCATCGGGTAGATGAGAGCTCTCGTCCGCTTGGCCTTTACCACGATGGCTTCGGTGTTCTGTCTCCATGTCAGGCCTTTATCCATGATTACGCCAAGGTACTTGACGGAATCGTGCCATTGGATGTCCTCGCCGAACATGGAGACGTGTCCTGTGGGGGTTTCCTTGCGTCCTTTCCTGAAGAGAATCGTCTGGCTTTTCTCGGCGTTGACTGCGACTTTCCACTTGATACACCATTCTTCCAGAAGAGAGGCTGCCTCTTGGAGTCTTCTGGTGGCTGTTTCCGCTCTCCAGGATCTGGCCGTGACAGCCGTGTCGTCCGCGTAGAGTGCCATTGCGGTGCCTTCGGCCCTTGGGAGATCAGAGGTGAAGACAGCGAACAGATGGGGTGACAGCACAGAGCCTTGGGGGACTCCGGCTTCCATCGGTCGATACGTGGACACACAGTCCCTGATCTTCACTCGCATCTGTCTCCCGTGCAGGTATGATCTAACTAGTTTGACGAGTGCAATGGGATAACCCATACTCATCATTTTAGCTAGTAGACCATCGTGCCAGACCCTGTCGAAAGCCTTCGCAACGTCCAGGAGTAGTGCCGCCGTGACCTGTCTTTGGTTGAAACCTTTGGTGACTTCTTCGGTGATCCTGAGCACTTGGAGTTCCGTACTATGTCCTGTCCTGTACGCGAACTGTTCATCCGGGATGATTTGGAGCTCTTCGGTTTCCTCTTCTATTCTTCTCAAGATGACGCGCTCGGCTACCTTGCTCACAGCTGAGAGTAGGCTGATGGGCCTGTAAGAGGAGGGAAAGAGTAGTTCCTTACCTGGCTTCGGGATGACTATGACGTCGGCCTTCTTCCACCTGTCCGGAAAGTATCTGAGCCTCAAGATCCCGTTGATGATATTCACCAGGGCTGCCACCCCTTTGCTGGGTAGCTTCTTGAGGGCGATGTTTCCGATCTTGTCACATCCAGGAGCTTTCCTCGGCTTTAAGCTCCTTAGAATCTCCTTGACCTCCTCTGGAGTGGTCGGACGGATGTGATCATCGTCTGGCAGGCGGAGCATCCGACGCACTCTGCGTTCCACGTCATCAACCCAGTCCTCGTCCTCATCATCGAGTTGGTTTTCCCTACACTGCAGTTCCAAGCTGTCCGCAAATGCTTCGGCTTTTTCCTGGCAAGTGTAGACAATCCCATTCTCTCCGTGGATTGGGGACATTGGTTTCGGCCTGTTCCGCAGAGCACGCTGGGTGTTCCAGATGCTCCTGTCCTGTGGGTCCAGTGATTCCAGGTGACGCTGCCATCCTTCTTGACGGTGTTCCTGGAGGGAAGCTTTGACTCTCCTGTTCAGCGTGTTATACGCGTGCCTGTCCTCAGGGAGTCTAGTCCTTTGGGCCCTTTTCTTCGTCCTTCGTCTGTCCCGAATCAGCTGCCTGAGGTCCTCCGTGAGGTTTGCCATCGGCGTTGGTGCCCTTCTGGTCTCTGTCTCTGTAGTGCTTTCCTCCATCGCTTCCTGGATCTGGTTTTCCAGGGAGGTGATGGCCCTCTCCACATCTTCCTCGGATTCAATCCTGGGAATATGTGCAATGTTCCTTTGCAGTGCTGCACGGAACAATTCCCAGTCTGTCCTCCTTTTGACGAAGGTCCCAGTGTCCACATCATCCTTCTCTCCTAGGTCCAAGAAGATCGGATTATGCTCGGTGGAACCCTCCGTCCTGGTAGAGATTTCCGCATTGAGGGTCATCTCCTTCATTATAGCGATGTCCAGCACATCCGGTCGGTGGATCCCATTGTCGTGCGTCGGCTCGTCCGGTCCTAGTGCCTGCATGTTGCCAGCGTGTCGTCCGAGGAATCTCAGCAGATCTCGTCCTAGAGTGTTGGTGACTCTGCTGTTCCATTCCTGTGACTTGGCGTTCAGGTCCCCCTATGGCAAGCACCTGAGTCTGGTCCTGGAATATTGCATCCAGGTCCGTGTCCAGGATCCGGCATCGGGGCGGCTGATAACAGGATACCACTTGAATGTCGCCATTTCGTGCCGTTGACACTACTACGGCGGTGGCTTCCAGGTTTTCCATGTCCGGCAGCACGATTGGATGGTGGTCGATCGACTTCTTTACCAGCAGGGCTACTCCTCTCATCGGCCTTGGTCCAGCGTAGTCCTTCCTGTAGACATGGTAGCCAGGGAAGTTGGCTGGCTTCAGCGGCGTCATCTTCGTTTCCTGTAGTGCCAACACGTCTATGTCGTACCGGGCTAGGAGTTCCTCCACTTCAAGTTTTCTTCCTTGTAGCCCGTTAACGTTCCATGAGGCGATCTGCAGGAAGTTCGGCTTCACCTGAGAAGACATTACAGATTAGTAAAGCCTGGCATCTGTGCAAAAAATGCGCTCATTGCTGAGCACATTTGCTGCATCTGTTTGAGCACCGCGGTGAGGTTTTGGGCCTCCACGGGTGCTCGTTGTTGCCTGGCAGGGCCGGCGCTCGGCCCTGCATTACCTTGAGCTACCCTTGCGTAGCTCAGCCCGCTGGTGGCGGGTCTTTTGGCCTCCCTCGGTGGCTGTTGGGTCCTTGGAGCCTGCTTCTGGGGGCCCGCGGGCTTCTTGGGATATTTGGGACATCCTTTAAAGCTGGCCGGGTGCGCTCCCTGGCAGTTTGCGCACCTCGCTGCGACGTCCTGCTTCTTTTTGCAGTCCGCTGTCCGATGGGCCTCGCCGCTGTCTCTCTGTGCGGACTACTAGGTAGCAGCACCTCGTTACCTCCAGGATCTTTTCCTGGTCCAGTGGCACTTGGACCAGTACCAGTGGGATCTCCATCTTGGTCCTCCTCGACGTCATCCGCTGGACAGAGATCGGCGAGAATCCCTTGTCTTCCAGGTCTTTCTTGATCTCTTCGCAGCTTACGCCACTAGGGATGCCGCGTATCACTACCCTCAGGAGCCTCTCTTCAGGGAGCGCGTAGGTGTGGTACTCCCTTTTCTCCTGTGTGAAGATTTTTGTCATCTTCCTATAATCTTCACTCGTTGATGGGTCGATGGAGATGCCTTCACCAACGACGCGGGCCTTCTTGAAGTTGACGTTTGCCTCGCGCAAACGTCTGCTTACCACCGTCCACGTTTCCTTTTTCCTAAGGACGACTGGCGGTATCTTGGGCGTCTTGGCTGGTTCCATTGGGGCCGGTCCTGGATTCCGGTCCTCCTGCCGGCTCGTACTCTCTTCTGGGGCCTCGGTGCCTTCAGGAGTCCGGGCCTCCTGGGTCCTGGCCTGTTTGGGCTCCTCTTCTTCACTGTCGGAGTTTGCCTTCCTCCTTTTCTTATTAGCGGACTTCGTGGGTCCGACTTGGGCCCCCTGGATGGCTTTCAGGAGCTCCTCATGCTGCCTGTCCATCCTTGATTGCATTTGAGCCATCCTTAGGCTCATTTCTTCTATTTGGGCCCTCAGTGCCTTGTTTTCGGCCCTTAGGCGCAGCTTTTCTTGGTCCACAATCTCCAAATCCATGTTGCATGGGGTGGAAGCCCTGGAACTACCACTCTGCGAGTCCTCGTCCACTTCTCTATGGTTTCCCATACCCTCCTCCTGGGTATGCGTAGCCTTATCTGAAAAAGAAAGCTGAAAAATAGAAGTTATGGTTAGTACACACAGAATATAACAAAAATATGTGTCTCCAGGAGGGAGACTTTTTTATCTTTTTATATTAGCGTCTTGAAAAAGACGACTAATATTTCTCCTCTTCTGAATTCTTTTCGCAAAAAGTATATTAGAGCCTTGAAAAAGGCAACTAATATTTCAAGCTCGACCGCGCCAACCGTTGCTTAACTTTCGTTAGCTCCGACTGCGCCGACCGTTGCTTAACTTCGGATATCACTTCGGGTAGATCACAGTGGCACTATACTTCCGTATACACGTCTGCACTCGTTCACTGCTTGCACTCGAATGATGAACCGTCGTCATCCTATTTACTTGCCTCTAAAAGATTGTAGTAACAAGTGAGGTACATTCACCGCTGCGGTGAAGATGCCATATAGATTTTCAAAAGACGGACAAAGTACATCGGGTCGGTTCCAGAATGATTCCAATCGATTCCTTGGGTCCGATTACCTAGAAAACGATTCCGCTATTAAAAGTGCTTATAACGCCTTCGGGAATGATCGGAGCGGTTCGTGAATAGTCGGAATCGGTTCCTTGTGATCCATTTTATTGAGTCTTATGCTAATATGCCTATATTTGTACCAATTCGGTCAATATTTGGGGCATTTATTGCATTTCCAAAAAAAAATCTAAATTCTTAATTTTTTTGCCTCACTTCCCGTTTTCGGAACCGGCTTAAAATCAACACGCATATGTAGACCGTAAAGGTCTACCTCTGTTACAAATTTCAAGTCGATCGGTCAATATTTTGAACAGATATCGCATTTAAAAAAAAAAAGAAAAATAATTTGGCTTTTAGGCCGTTTTGCCCCACTTCGCGTTTTCGGAACAGGCTCCAAAACAATAGGCATATGTATCCCTTAGAGGTCTACACCTGTTCAAAATTTGAAGTCGATCGGTTAATATTTAGGACAGTTATCGCATTTCAAAGGAAGGTAAAAAAATTGGTTGTTGGGCCGTTTTTGCCCCACTTGCCGTTTTCGGAACCGGCTCAAAATCAATAGGCATATGTAGACCATGGAGGTCTACCTCTGGTAAAAATTTGAAATCCATCGGTCAATATTTGGGACAGTTATCGCATTTCAAAGAAAAGTTTCCGGACTACCGGACTTCCGGAGTTCCGGACAGACGGAAAGTTTCTGGAAATCTCGAGATTCGGATAGATCCCAAATTTGAGGTCGATCCGATCAGCCGTTCTCGAGATACGGGGGCCCAAAGTCGCCGAGCATAAATGTATATATAGATTTTTTTTAAGAAAATCCATATAACAAGAACGATTGAGAAGATGGGTGTGGGTAGTTCCCAGGTATTAATGTTAATTACAGATTACACTAGTACACAACTCACTGCAACATGATAACGTCTTAAATTATTTTTAAAAATGCATAAGCAAATAAACAGATATAAAATAATTATTACTTATATTACACTATTACACAGCACTGCAACACGCACACTTCTTAAATTATTTTCAAAAACACGCCAGCAAATTAACAGATATAAAATAATTATTACTTACATTACACAATTACAGAACTCACTGCAACACTATAATCTTCTTAAATTATTTTCAGAAACACGCCTGCAAATAAACAGATATTAAGTAATTATTATTTATCTTATAATATTATACTTACAATATATCCTATAACGCACTACCAGAACGAATCGGTAACAAAATTAAATACGACCCTGAAGTATCCCAGCATGTAAGCTAAACTCCGCTTCGGTCGCGTGCCAACAAAAACAACAATCATCGTTCTCGCTTTAATGTAAGCAGTGTAAAGACGAAAGATTTCATGTGTTAGACATTTCCCGCCCTCGTCGCGTCTTACCCCGCACGTCCCGTCGCTTAATCGATTTCTCACACTATAACTGTGCAGAAGGTGAAGTGTCTATCACGCGGCTAAACCGGCTACAGCCAGAAATTAATTTTAGGCGCACCATATAAGTCACCCTGTAAATAATTAATTAGTAATTACTGGTAATATAATACAATAATTTTAATCTCTAAAAAAATATGGGACTCATCATACAATAACAAATTATTTTTAACCAGTCATTCATATAAAAAAGAGTTTTATAAAACACAAATTTAAATATATGAAACGATATTTTTGTTCAGCTATTTATCCAACGCCAATAATTTTACAGTTTCGTTCTTGTTTGTCCTAATAAAAACGTATAGTTCCTGCCTGACAAATGTGGTTAAGGATTAAGAATCATTTTTATTATAATGCCTTTAATGTTATTTAAACAGAAGGGAAGTATTTTGTTTATGGCTATATTTGTTATGCTCTATATAATCCATTTTATTTTACGGGTTCGTTCAGTTTATTTTTATTTTATATTATAAATGATGGACATTTAGAACATTTATTTCACAGAAGATGTCACTTTTTAAAGTTTAGTTTTTTTGTAAACGGATTTTTTTAAATCGGCCATTTGTGGAATATAAAAAACACCTACTTATTATTTAAAATAAATACCTACCTATACATGATGTATGAAGTATTTGGGATAAATACCACAGAATGATAGAAAAGATCATCTTAATTGCAAGATTTTTTTTACCTTTGACGATTTTTAAATTACTTAATAAAATATAGATACCTACTCTTTTTACATGTAATGTAAACCAAAACCAAAAATTAATAATAATTTTAATTAATTTATTAATTTATTGACAAAGTAAGTAAGTAATGTTGATTTAACTGGTATTTTACAATAATTAATTTATATTTGGTTTAGTCTAAAATTGAATATTATTGAGATAAACGATAAACCAAAATAATTATGAATTAGATACGACGACATATCATATTAGGATTAACTAGTAAAAAAATTACAAGCATCATGAACAAAACTTATTAATATTAATTCATCAATGTTTAAAATTCATTCCACTGGAAACACATTCTTACACGTTTCAAACAAGAGAATCTATTATTTTGAAAAATTCGTTCGTATGAATCCTTACCATGTTACATAATGATTGTTTTTACTATTATTTGTCAATGATTCATAATTAACATAGAATATCTGAAAACTCTGTATATTTTTCTCATGGAAAATTCAAGAAAACAAAATCATGTTTTCACAAGATTTTTTTTTCTTGGTTATTTTTGAGAACAAGGGATATGTATATTATTGTAATTGTATTTAAAATAATCAAATCATCAAATATATACAAAAATGCCTCGCCATTATTAACATCCACCAACCGCACTGCACTTAACAGAAACTACGCAATTACAACAAAAGAAATTAAAAAAAAACATTTTTATACTTGCCATATATGCAAAGTTCTCAACCGTAATCGCTTGCAGACTGAACAGAACGATGCAGGCAGATAGACAATGTAAAGTCTAGGCAGTATTACATATATAATTCTCGGCGAACGACGCCTCCTCCGTGTGCATTTTACATGTAAAACGTTTACTGTGTACGGTCAGAAAGTACCATTTATTTTATTATTATATTGTACGTTTTTCGGAATATTAGGTTTTAACTTGTTTCTGAGATGTCACCCAGAATTCCTATATCTATATATTACATATATGATAATAAATTAGAGTAAAAGTTTAGAAAGCATTTATTAAGAGAAAACAATAAAAATAACAATTAGACAATCAAAAACATTATAAATGTTGAACTGGAGTGGGTTGGAACCTTTGATGTGAAGAGTTTTTCACGAAACACCAAAACACCATATATTGCACTCGACGCGAAACTAGTTTTTAATCATCTGCAGATGATGCCAACTTGGTTGGCGAAACGCGCGTCGAGTGCAATATATGGTGTTTTGATGTTTCGTGGAAAACTACGGCCGTGTTATAAATGATGAAAACAAGAAAAATTAAGAGAATAATAGTCAATAAAAAACAAGGTATAAAAAAAATCAGTAACCCGTGTTGTCTCCTCTAGCATTAATTACCGCTCACATTCGTCTAGATATACTGCTGTATGTTCTCCCATTCAGTAAGAACGACTTCTACAAGATCTTGAGGTTCTTAAGAGTAGATATACGACGCGTAACTGATCGTTTAACGGTGCTCTATAAGATTTACATCTGGGCTTCTGAGTGGCCAATCCATAACAGGAATATTGACTTCACTGAGGTAGTCTAGTAGTACTCTGGCAACGTGAGGCATCGCGTATCTGGCATAAAGAGGAAATTCTCACCAAGAAATGAAGCATATGGCATGACATATTCCTCTACAATATTTTTTCAACAAGAAATTGCATTTATGGATCTTCCATGGATAGGAACTAACTCTGTGCCAGTGTCAAATCAAATTCATCCCCAAAACGTTACTGAGCCACCACCAAATGGCTCTCTCGGAACGAAATTGCTGCTAGCATTTCTTTCTCCTTTTCTTCTCCAGACTTACTCACGCCTATCAGGGCTCTTTAAGCTTCGTCGAGGCCATTTCTCAGCTCCGACCATGAGAGGTCCTGCTTCTTACGACAAGTCGTGTGAGAAAACCTTCATCTCGTTCGTTGGTTGACCTTTTTCACCCTCGTCTTCAAAAATAAGATCCCGTCTCATTGAAACGTCTAACTATGCGACTTATTGATGAATGGTTCACTCCTAACAAATTTGTCACATATTGTTAATTGAAAATCCCTTGTCCTCGCATTGCTTCCTGTAGGGTTATATTTCTTGATCGATTCATGATTCAGTTCAAGAATGAATCAACGATTTCGAACAATTCCAAACAAAGTTGAGTTACAGAACTAACAAACAAATCAAATTGATCAACTTTATATCATATTAATTTCGATGCAATTATTGTTTCTAATCACTTATCTGCGCAATGTTGCTGAAGACTTGCAGATATTGATAATAATTTGACATTAATGATGCAATAGAATCCAAAGCTATCCAAAAAAAGTTACTTACAGAATTATAATATTGAAAATTTAAAAGCAAAGTGAAAAAAACACAATGGTGCATTAATTTTGTTCAGGAGTGTATTTTGCATATTTTAAAATGACAAGATAACTGAAATTTCTTTAATCAAATTTAAATTCCTGTCAAATGAAAATCAATGAATTTAATAAAAGAAAGAATCATTTTAAACTAGAAATTAGATGGTAGATAGGCAATCGTATGTTCAGCAATATTTAATGATGGTTGCATAAATGTAAAACTTAAATACTTTCAGGTTTATTGCAAACTGAAATATAGAAATTAATTTTACTTTTGAACCCCAGAACAAATATACACCTATTTTATGTAATTAATAGTAAAAAAATGATAATATTATTAAATCTTATAAGATTCTGATACCTATTATAATTCTCCTGCAAAATAGTTTTTTTTTCAAAATAGTTGATTACAGTGCTTTCTCATAAAGCATGCTGAAAATTTCTCAGTTTTTATTAATTTTGGTAAATTCAAATAGTTTTAAATAAATACTTTCCAAATGCGTATTGTCAGTAATTTTCTCACTGTGCAAAGTAATCTAAAAATGTTGCTGCAACTCCTTATATTTATAACAATTTTACAGTTCTGGAAAACATTCCAGGAAATTGTTGGAACATCCGATGCTGTACACCAATATTTAAAAAAATATAGTCTTAATTTTCTCTGAAGAAATTCGAGAAAATTGGCACCACTTTAAAATCTTTGCCAACAGTTGCCTTACAGTCAATAATTTCTTTTATATCTTACTTTTAGTATAATACAAAAATTGTTTTTTTTTGCAGATGGCAGTTAACTCTCTTGGACCCAACTACTCAGATACTGACTATATGCAGAGAGATGGGGCAGATGGATCAGGTTCAGGCAGTGGACCAGACTTTGAAGAAGATGATCGGGAAGAAGATTACATGAGGGGTTCAGGATCAGGTGATGGACCAAGCCAACAAGGTATTATTTGTTTAAATTATATTATTATCTTATTCTTTCACATAAACAATAGGTCAGGTATGCAATGTTGCTAAGTTGTGATAATATTCGTGGTTAAACACCAAGAAAATAGTCAAAATTGTGATTGTTAAAATAGATATACATATCCTTCACTTTGCATTCGTATTATTATTATTGTTATTTTGTTTTTAGAAACCGAGGACGAAAATGGGGGCAGAGGTTTCTTTTCTCCGGATGGGTCAAAACCATCAACCCACAAAAGTGTCCCAACAGTTACTATTGCTGGAAGCAGCAGTTCTATCAGCCCTTCGGCATTGCTATCTTTGCTGTTATTTATTTCTACCATTGTCATTTCAAGATTTAATTAAAAGAGACATTGTAAAAAAAAATAGACTTTTAAAGTGAGAGATAATTGGATATAAGAGAGAAAGTTTTCTATTGTTGTTGAAGTTTTGATGGAATATATACCTAAATTTTACCAAAACTGGTATTATTTTTGATGTATTAATTCAGTATTGGCTGTTTATTGTACAGGAATAACAAAATTCTAAGATAAATATTATTACTGTCAATCATATTTTAGTGGTTTTTGTATAAAGGTCAATAACTTGAAATTACTCTCTTTTCTTTTACTATAATTTATATGTTAAAGAATATATGGGAGGTAAAACAGTTTTTGTTATTAATTTTTATATGGAAATAGTAATATTTTATCACTTATGTGTATTACAAATAGAATGATTAAAAGTTATACCACAAATTCAGTGCCAAAATATAATTTTCTAATTTATACAAATATGTATTTTATTTTAGTAATTTTAGTATACGTTTTATTCAGTTTAATATATGAATATATTTTAGATTTTTGTTGTTTCCTGATCATGAAAAATACTTGTTGTATGGAATAGAAAAATAGTGTCACAATCATATTTGTGTAAATTCAAAAACAATTTAGTATATAGCTCTGGCGAATTGTATATAAGCTGTTTGTTGGAGTCTTAAAATGAGACTGTTTTCTAGCTATTAGGACTTTATTTTATTTACAGGTTGCCAATTTAATTATCTAATGAAATAATGCGTACCTACTCGCCTAAAAGTAAATGTTTAATAAGTTGCAACATTTTGTAAGGGCACATTTCGGTGCATTAACAAAAATATTCATTTCAATTAATTTTTTTCATCGGTTGATCAAAAAAAGTTTGTGCAATCAAAAACTAATTTGAAATCTAGGGTAATTTTATTTATTTTATGATCATTTAGTGTCTCACTTGTAGAAATATTGTCGATTCATACAACATATTTTATTAAGTATAGTATAATCAATTGGTCAAAAAATTCCCTAACCTATAATTTATGTTTTTTTTTTTGCATTTTGATATTTTCTTTGGTTGTTAAGCTACGGTCCTATGAATTTTTAAAAAATGTATGTTAAATAAACCTCAACGCCAAGTAGATTAGTTAGAGATTGTTTTTTTTTTTGTAAAAATGTTTTTGCCCATCCAAAAAATGCCTCGGACCTAAAAAAATAAAATGTTATCCTGATAATGAAAATATTATATATAAACAGTTTTAGGTTAGAAAATTAAGTTGAGCAGGTTTTGGAATACAATCTAGTTCCATTTTCAAAACCATTTTAATAAGAAAATTGCCTTGGTACCATTTGATTTTGTACCTGTGTCAAATATGGCGGTTTGAGATGTTTGACGTTGCAAAAATCATGTACTTCCAAAGCAATTTCTTTTTTAGTTTTGACAATGGAATCAGATTGTATTCCGAAATATCAACTTCATTTTCAGTTTACATTACATTAATAATTTAATTTCCCGGTTAATATTTATATTTTTTTTAAGTGTGAGGGGCACTTTCTGTGTAGGTAAAAACACTGAATATTTTTGGGGCAGAACGTTATTTAACAAATTTTTTGAATAAATTGTTGGACCAGTGGCTTAATATGCTAAGAAAATGAGGGAAATTGAAGTTCCACTTTATATGTAAGTATGAAAATTTTGTAGATTACTGTAATATTCGAATTCCTCAATTGGATATTAATTTAAATAGTATCTATAATTATCATACAATATAATCAAGAAATAAAATAATGTGCAATTCACTTAGGTAGATACACAACTCATCAAACACTCCATCTGGCTCACAGTTCTTTAGATTTCTTACAATAATTACATTATGAAAATTTTGTCAAGAGAAGCTTTTCCACTAGGTATGAACTTTGTTTATGTATAATTCGAGAAAATTATTATAACTACTTTATTTGTTAATGAATTAAATTATATGAATAATGTATTTAACCTAATTTAACTTAACAAATAAGTTATAATCGTTTGCTACAGAAATATAAAATATAGCTTACCTACTTATTAGTAAGAGGTGTGAAGCATGTGATATTATAAATAAGATACAAAAATGTTATATCTGAAAATTTTAAAAAGCACTTTGGTATGATCTAGCACATTTTGCTATTGTACAAGAAGATCCTCCATAAATTCACCCCCTGTCTTTGTTTTTATAATTGTATTTCACGATTTCAAAAATGGTGCACTTTTTTCAATAATTTTGTAAGCTATTGACTGAAATTAGAGGAAATACATAGACGTCACTTTTTAAAGGGAACACCCCATGTAATATTATGTATATATTATATAACTGTTTATAGTTTTAGATATATAGCATGAATATAATCTTATTTTTTTATTTTAAACCGTTCACAGAAAAATCAATCTCAAATAAGCTTTGTTATTATTGAATTACCTCAATAAACACATCAAAGAATGGGCAGGTAGAAATGGACCAATACCATGGCCACCAACAACTTTAGATGTGACACCACTTGACTTTCTTTGTGGAGCTATATAAAGAATGAAGTCTATAAAAATAGTAATGGTTCTGTGAACGGTTTCATATAAAAAAAAGATTGTTATTTGGGCTATACATCGAAAAACTATAAACATTAATGTTGCATATTCTTGAAATCAGAAAATAAGAAAGGATATTCAATTCTTTACTAAATTCAATATATAAATATAAAAAAATGACGTCTTTGCATCTCCTCTAATTTCAGAGTATTTGTTAAAATCTTTGAAAAAAACTATTTCATATCACTGTTTTCAAAATATTAAATTACGCTCATATATAAGAAAGATAAGAGGGGTGAATTTATAGAGGATCACTTTGTACTTTTTATTTTTTTTGTTAATGTTTACAAATATTTGACCGCTGTAAATTTGATACGTACCATTTTTTTTTTTATTTAAGATTACCACAGAAAATAAACCTTTGGAAATTTAAAGAATTCATGTGAACAGAAATGAAATATATACCTCAAACTTTGGGATAATAAATAATGTAGTATACTATTTAAGCATAAATTTTTTATTCGGTGTAGCCTTTTATTGAATTTTCGAAAAAAATTATATTGTGTGAAAAAACATTTTTATACAAATGAGACACGACCCTTTAAATTGGGAACTAAAATAAGTGTTTCCAATTGGTAATTTAAAAAAACGCTTGATTTAGCTTTATTAATTTGGCAATAATTGATTAGTTAATCTATAAGAATTTTGTAATTTAAACAAATCATCCTCTCTATCCGGTCCCACTGTAGAAATTCTGTCGAAAAGGAGATTTTTATGTAGATAATTTTTCAAAGTGAAAATATGAAAATTGAATTTAGGTTTGACAGAATTTAAATAGTGGTCAATAACCCCAGCGAATGTCAGTGTACGGATGAATGAGTGTAGATAGCCTTCTTAGATAAATATGTATTGTATTTTTTAAATTATTTTGAGAATTGTCTGTGATTGATCTATTTTATTATTTAATTAATATAAATTTAGGAATCCAAATTATATCATTTAAATTTGTTAATAGGTGTTAATGTATTTTTCTAGTGAGGGTTTCATTAAAATATTGAAAAAAATAGTATATTTTTCATAATTTAAATTTTTTATAATATATTCTTGTTATAAAATTGCAGACAAAATGATTCAGTCACTTCAGCTTTTGTTTAAAAACTGAATTCGCAGAATAGATCCTTAAAATATTAGCTTACAATAATGTCAATATTGATATTTGTTATCAGGAAGAGATAGATAATTTTTTATTTACTAAATTAGTTCTAATAAATATGCAAACATTGTAAACCAATATTTTAATGATCTGTTTAATGAATGAAATTGTTGTGCAACTCTGTTGGTCTATAATGACATGTTGACACCACAAATTGAAATGTTGAAAATATTAAATTCTGTTTTATATTTAAATTTTATATTTTATGAAACCTTAACCCCCTCTGTTTAAAGTCATTCTATATTATCATTGTACAGTTAAATTTTATCATAAAAATATATAGGATATTAGTTAACGAAAATAAATTATATATAAGATTTCAGATGTTATAATAACTGAGCATTCAGTGTATGACATGTAGATAGCAGCCATATTTAAAATAGGTCTACTTACTTATATAATTTAATTTTTTTTTATAAGTGTCGTATCATTACTTTTGATTTTCAGCTTTGCCATGTTTTGTATTTATTTATTATTTTAATAATTGCATATCATAATTAAGCAATAAATTATGGGGACATATAATGGAACACATAATAATTATGTGGGACCTGCTCACTAACAAAACCTTCAATTCTTATGAAATTGTTCAACTAATTACTAGTCTTTAGCTTTGTAATCACTCCTAATTTTTAAACACCTGAAATTATGTTTTTTATTCAATCTTTGTATTACATGCCTTTATTTTGGTAGAAATAAATTGAATAGTTGCCTTTTTTAAATGTGCCTTTTTATTGTCATTTGATAACTCCAAACATAACGAGTCCAAAAAATGTTCTATCAAAATTTGATGACCAATTTGGTTCAATATTCGTAGCCTCGTTAATATATGGATTATAGGGGATGTAGCGCAAAACCCAGCATGCAAGAGAAATCATATAAAATATGATAAAATAAAGAACATGTAGTAATGTTGAATATTTACTACTTCAATTTTTATTGGAATTCTATGTGTACTAAAATCAAATCAAAACAATTTATTTAGGCATTTCAAAAGAACAACATTTTGTCCACCTTGGACACTCAGTCTAGAGCTGATCCAGCATCCCCGTGCATGATGACAACGGGGCAATTGATGAATCAGAGAGAGCAGGACCAGTTTGGACTTAGAAACTAATTAAAATAAAATAACAATAACTCCTAAATGCTGAGGTTTAAATTTGTAAATGTAGTAAATAAAATAATCATATCAGTGTATACCGGGTGTAACAGGATCATGGTACACCCACCTTTTCTCCATTAGTTTTGAAGATAATTAATTAACATTTGGGGTATTCTATATACATAATAAGCGGCATTTTTTGACATACAAGTGACTTTTTTTCACTTTTGGTTTCGTCGGAAGGTAACACTGACATTCGATTTTTAAATGGAACACCCTATATATTATTGCATTTTTGAATTTTGCATAATTTTCTGAATCCAACGATACCAAATAAGTGACATTTCAAACGTCAATATTCATTCTAAATGACCCGTGTAATGCTAGAAAAATCGAAATCCCGTCAAAAATACTAAATCACGTGATTTATGAGCAAATAAAGTTCATCAAAATGGTTTTTGGAGCAAATCTCAATTTTTTCAAATGGAACCATTTATTGGTACTATTAATAAGGAATTTATTCATATGTCGTATTAAAATGTGCGATAAATACAAACAAAATTACAGCTAAAAGAAAATACAATTCTGTCCTAATTACCTTGTTATACATAAAGTGGCTTTGAAATACAAAAAATGGACACAAAACATTACAACAGTTGTTCAAAATGCTGTCTGTTAACGTCAATGCACTTCTGAACTCGCATAGCTGTTTCTCGAAGAACGTTCGTCAATTGCTGGGCCGTTATGCTATTAATTGCGCGTCTTACTCGTAGCTCCAGGTCTTCACGGGTTGTAACGGCGGTTGCGTAGACAATATTTTTTAAATGACCCCAAACAAAGAAATCAAGGGGTGTTATATCAAGTGACTTTGGAGGCCACCTCACAGGATCATTTGTCGAAATTACGTTTTCTCCGAATCTCTGTTGAAGGTAATCAATTACTATCCTTGAAATATGGGGGAAGCGCCATCTTGTTGGAAATACATTCCCTGTCGTAAATGGAAAAGTAATTCAGCTAAACTATCCTCAATTTCATTTTGCAGAAATCCCAAGTATCTAGCACCAGTCAGGGGTCTTTCAAATATTATTGGACCAATGATTCTACTACTGATTATTCCAAGCCAAACATTGAAACCGAGCCACACTTGCCCGTAAT
Source organism: Rhamnusium bicolor (assembly GCA_029963845.1). Lineage (NCBI taxonomy): Eukaryota > Metazoa > Arthropoda > Insecta > Coleoptera > Cerambycidae > Rhamnusium > Rhamnusium bicolor. The sequence continues at coordinate 162,750 of JANEYF010004875.1, read as the reverse complement.
AAATTTTGATTTTCTTGTGAGCAATATTTTGTATTTTGTCGGTTAAATAATCCCAAATTTGTAAACCTAGACTCGTCCGAAAATAAAATCATTCCTAAAAAAATCATTGTTTGGCTGCACGTTATTCTGCAAAATCCAATTGCAATATTCTATCCTATATTCGTAATCATTTTCATACAAGTGCTGATGCAATTGGTATTTAAAAGATTAATGTGGTATTTGTGCAAAATTCGGCTTACTGTTTGGAGACTGATTTCCAATTCATACTCAATTTGCCTTAAAGAAACAGTCTTATCAACTTCTACTCGAGCCACAACATTAATTTCCGTTCCTTCGTCAAGAATGAAATTTTCTTAGGGATCATTGTTGGGCTCACTTCAGAATTGATTTTCAAGACAATTAAAATAATTTCTCGCTGGACATTGTCTATCAGAATATCGTTCGGCATAAAGGTGTATAGCCGCAACGGCATTTTTTCTACATTCCCCATAAATAATTAACATGTCCACTTTTTCATCTCTTGTATAAATTTGCGACATTTTGAACACAATTAACAAGAATTTTAAACAATTTTTAAAGACACAATAAAAACACCGGGTAAACCAACAAATGTTTGACAAGCTAAATATTTCATTGTTTTCAAAGCCATCTTAGTTACTTCTTAACATTTAATTAGAACAAAATTGTATTTTCTTATTTTCTTTTAGCTGTACTTTTGTTTGTATTTATCGCGCATTTTAATACGACATATGAATAAATTCCTTATTAATAGTACTAATAAATGGTACCACAGTACCAATACGGTTCCCTTTGAAAAAATTGTGTTTTTTCCCAAAAACCATTTTGATGAACTTTATTTGCTCATGATTTGGTATTTTTTGACGAGATTTCGATTTTTCTAGCATTACACGAGTCATTTAGAATAAATCGAACCCTCATGGCACACTTAAATGGAAAACTAAAAATTATATAAAAAATATTGACGTTTGAAATGTCACTTATTGTTGGATTCAGAATATTATGTAGAATTCAAAAATGCAATAATATACAGGGTGTTCCATTTAAAAATCGAAAGTTAGTGTCACTTCCGGCGAAACCGGAAGTGAAAAAAAATCACTTGTATGACAAAAAGTGCCGTTTATTATGTATATAGAATATCCTAAATTTCAATCAATTATCTTCAAAACTAAAGGAGAAAAGGTTGTACCATGATCCTGTTACACCCGGTATAATATATAGAATATACACTAAAAAGATTTAAAATAATTTGTAAAATTGTTCATATATGAATAAAACATTAATTGTAAAAGTAAATATATTTGAAATAATTTTGTAAGATAGGTAGACGAGAAAAAAAATCAATGTAAAGAAACTTGTTTAAAAATATAGTTTAAAAAAAACTAAAAAAACACGCTTTTAAAGCACATCAAACTAAAAAAGTGAAAAATAATTATTAATATAAACTGAAAACAATAATGAACGAAAAATACTAGTATTATTGTGAAAAAAGCGTGGGTTGCTCGATATACGAAAAATATGGCACAAAGCGCCCCACGCTTTCTTCACAATAATACTAGTATTTTTCGTTCATTATTGTTTTCAGTTTATATTAATAATTATTTTTCACTTTTTAGTTTGATGTGCTTTAAAAGCGTGTTTTTTAGTTTTTTTAAACTATATTTATTTTTAACTTTTTAGTTTGATGTGCTATGAAAGCGTGTTTTTTACTTGTTTTAAACTATATTTATATTGCTTATTGATGCTGATATTATAACATATTACGATTCAACAGATATTTCTGAAAAAAAAAAATACTTTTTTTATTTCAGTCGTGGGGGTTCGAACTCACGCCGGAGGAGTCTCACTCACCACCTAGCTAATTAACAAATACGAAATCTATTATACATATTAAACCTTTGCTTTCACGCCGGGATACGTGAGGAAAGGATTGGCGATCCTGATCAGGATAATGATATAAACTTATCAAATTATTGTATTGTTACCGGTTCTTCGTAAGTGTACAAAAATTTCAATTAAATCTGTCCGTTTAAAGTGGGTCAAAATCGAGTCCAAAGAGTCGGTTACAAACAAACAAACAAACAAACATACAAACATACAAGTGAAGCTAATAAAAGCGTGTTAAAAAAATATAGAAATTGAGCAGATCCGTTTATTTTTTAGAATGTAATAAAAAAGTTTGGTTCCAAATTGTTTAATTTGGAAAAAAGTTTAAAATGATAGAGAACAAAAAGAAAAGAAGAAGAGTAAATTTGAATTTTGTTCCAATAGTAAGGTAGAGTAGCCTAAAGGGGTTGTCGAGATATCAGCAACGCCTGGTATGGTAATTTGTGTTTAATGCAAAAAGGCCCATTATCCTCTCCTATTTGAGTAATGTTGGCTGTTACCGGATTATTTGTCAATTTGGATTGATAGAATTTTTGTGATATATTCGTGATGAAGTCTACAATGAGTTCTTTTGTCGTTGCATAATTGGCATAGCCTTAAGGGGGTGTATCTGGTTGGAGTTACTTTATGTGTAGCAGATATATTTATTACTGTAAACAATATTTTGTATTCTCTTTGAGCCCTTTAAGTCGAGGTTAATAGGTATCTTCAATTTTCCCCAGATCACAGCAACTCGTTGCAATAGAAGTCCTTGTATGATACCATACAATAAAAAAAAGATGTTTTTAGCATTTGCCTGTAGGTATGTTTGCCTGTCTCTCCATGCTTTAATCTCTTTGAAATTTCATAATCTTCTATGCTACCGGCAGATACTTCCATGACACTTTAATATACGTCTCTGTTGACAGCATTAACTGAATGAATTGATTGAAAATAGAAGTGATTATAGTATATGCAATTCTATAAGTTATGCAATTTTGGGGAGAATATAAAGAAAAAACTGTTCTAAACTCTATTCACTTCAACTTGGCATTGTTGGATTGGACTTAAGTGAGTGAAGTATCCAACTAAAACTGATGCTTATGTAATAAAATACCATGAAAATGAACCGCTATAGGAACTTTTCACTTATGTATATCTGCCTGTCGTTTACATCAAGAATCAGCGCGCATTTTGTTCTCTATCCTGGCTTGCGCTGCAAAGTTTAAGTGAACGGAGTATAAATAAGATTTGCAACAACTTTTGTCATCATTATTTTGAGTTCCTTATCAAAGACGTAAAAAACATTTTAAACGTATATATTGATTCTTTATTCATGAGGTGTGGGTTGCAAAACAATTCAATTTGCTGCATCAGTCCACTATATTAAGGTTGGTACAGAAGAGTGACTGAGAAATAGAAATTTATTTGTGGTTTATCAAATCTAAAAAAAACCAAATAGTGGTTTCAGAGCTTTTCTAATGACTATTAATATGAAATACTAGATGCTAATTTTTATTATAATTAATATTTGTGATCTATCGATGAAAGTTAGTACATTTTTTTTTTAGAATGTTGGGTTACAAAATTTAATAACAAAAATTCATAATTTTATAATTGTTAAAACAACAGCAAAATCCTAGGAACATTTTAAATATCCTATCTGAAAAGTTTAGGATACAACTAAATTGTTTTCTGTATAGATGGCCATGAAAACAATAAACGATTTTTTTAAAATCGTGTAACGGCCTATTTCTGTTACCAGGGCCAATCATGCCAGGAGACAAGCTATCCGCAATCTGGAAATTTTGCTGAACCTCTTTTCTATCGAAGAGTAGAGGGATTTCTTACTTGCCTAAGATCTAATAGATAAGGAACTGACTGCGTTACGTCCTTTCCAAAGGAGGGTATATCGCCTACACAACTAGTTTTGATTAATGATTATTGTTTACTTCTTAAAGAGTTTTTTTGTATAAAAACGAATAATTAAAAATACCCATATCTGCTGTAGAGATTATAATGATCTGTTAAATGTACATGTTCTTTCGAATGGAAATACTTATAACTAAAGCCAAGCGTTTATACTGTTTATACTAAAGAAAATATCTTCAGCGAAGATGCCCAAAACTTATTTTGAATATCTTGTAAAAAAAAATTAGAAAACGTTCGTTGCATAATACTAAAAGAAATTGTAATGCAAATGATGAAAAAATGTTTTCCCAAACAACCCTAAAAAATCTATTCTGGATGGAATACCTGTGGATATATTCAAAATGCACTTAAGAAAAACAAATTTAAACCCTATAAATTTAGTGTGGTTCAAAATTTGTGTGTTAATGATTACAAAAAACATGTATTTTACAAAGATATATTGGTACGAACAGAACAAGATAAATAATTCATTACAAACGTATTTTTCACAGCATAGGCTAATTTTACTTTATCTGGATTATTTAATAGAGGAAATGAGCTCATTTAGGACTTCTGAAAATCCTCACCGTGTAAAGGAGATTTAGGCAAGGTTGCCAGTCTATAGGAGTATGGAATATTGAATAACAAAATTGTAGCCGATTTTTTACAAAGGTGATTTAAATGGAAGTTGCTGGAAAATGAAACAGAACACTTTATAGACGAACTTCCTTTAATTATTTCTCAGCAGATAATATGGCAGCAAGACTGAGCACCATATTATTGAACTAGGTAGTTAACTGAAATTTTAAGCCACAAATATCAAACGTGGATAGGCAGAATGTGGCATTATACTATGGCCTCCATGAAGCCCGGATTAACGCTCCTCGATTTTTTTATGGCGTACATTTAAAAATAGAATGTATAAAGATAAGTACCTAATAATTTAGAAGAACTGATACAAAATGGGAAGAAACGAATTTAAATCACAATCCAAAAAGGCTTCAACAAATTAGAAAAATTGTATAAAAAGATTAAATCTTTGTTTGGAAAATAATGGAGGCGTTTTTGAAAATATTTTGCTTGTTTTTTGTGTGTAATATTTTTCAATTTGGACCCCCACGCTTATTTAAGAGGTAGAAGGTAGGTTTAAATTTGACAAGGTGTCTAATTATTGAGCTCATTAATAATCCACAAAAAAATATCGAATATCTTTTACTGATTCGAAAATAAAAACAAAAAATTAGATTTTCGTTTTTTTGGCTATAACTTCATCTAACTATTAGAATTTTTAATTCCGCAAAAACATTACATTTCAAAATTTGACTTGAATACTCCTCGAGTTAATACAGTCGTAAGTTACTCGAGTAACTCACGACTCATAGTTGTAACTCAGCAACGTATTGCAGGAAATACGAAGTTTTTTGCAGGAAAACGGAAATTGGAAGCCATGCTACACAGTACAAATTATAGAAGATTTTTCGGAGTGCCACTATAATAAAGACATTTGAGTAATTCCAAATGAGGTAAAATGGTTTGTATGGATTCTATAAAATATAAATATTAATATATTTTTTTCAAAATACGTTAAAAAATTTGTCGCCGTCACTGGAAAGGCAGCAGTAAATCGTGGGGAATTTCTATTTTGCGTGTCTGGCAACACTTGCGACCGCTGCTGTCTTCGTCTGTTCACAGCAGTCGCGAGAGAACTCTAGCTAGGGTGCGCCGAAAGTACGAAAAACATGTTTTGTGTATTGTATGAGGACGGTTTTTTTGTTTAAATATGTGTTTTATACCTTAACTATAGTGTGATATTAGATTTTATTTAATCTATCGTTAAATCTGTAATGTATTTCTCAAATTTTCTAATGTAATATTGGGTTTAGTAACGTGTACTGTGTTATTTTGATATTAAGTTAGTGAACTCAATCAAAATGGCGCATCAAATGCCCCCATCAGTGAACTGTTCACTAGATGATATAGACTTGACAGCCCTTAAGGTAAGTTTTGCCTTTTGAAAAGAGGGGTTTTTTCCTTAATTTAAACCATAGTCATATCATGGTTTCGGCCATTTTGTACCGTTAATTTCTATGTAAACATGTCATCTTATTTGGGTGTGTGATTCATCTATCTACATAACATACGTTTTTCTATTGTTTTGACAATATTTTAAGGCCTCGTATGATTTCAGGATCCTGCAGGAATTTTCGAGCTCATTGAAGTTGTCGGAAATGGGACCTACGGACAGGTTTACAAGGTAAGTTTTTCAACTCATCATCCATTGAGAAATGAGATGTGTCATCTCGTTCTTCTTTCTTTTCTCGGAAGACAATAGGTTTTAATTAAAATACTCTGTATTAATGAATGACGTGTTTGTAACTGGTACGTTGCATCACAAAAACAAAACTAATCTTTTGTTAAATATTCCCAACAAAAAAAATTATAAATGGAGAGACGGGTCCAGCCCAGCATAACTTCTTACCAGCCGGGTTTAATTACATGCGGGTGACGGAACCGGTAGCGTGTCTGTTAATTATTATTGCATTAAAATACAGTTTCATGTTTTATATGAAACTGTTATGGAACACTTTTGCCATTAATTTAATCGGCGTAAAAACATATAGGTATGTAAACTTACCTATTCACAATTTTAAAATGAGAAATGTAACGGGGTAATTTTTTTTCGTCTAACGGCATTCCTTTATATTTTATGTTTATACTTACATATGTAAAGTTATATGCACCCTGTATTATCGCTATTCTATTCATTATCATATCAGCTAGCTACTTCCGGTTTATTCAGTTTGTTGGTGTAGGATTGCTTTAATTTCTCTAAAATATCTAATGATTCTTCCCAGAAATAAAGTTAATAATTGTGGTAGGTATTTGAGATAGCAGAACAATCACAAGAAAATATGTTTCAAATTAATAGCACTATAATGCTCAATTAGTGGTGTATATATAACCTCGGATATAACTATCTTGAATGTCGCTAAATCTGTGTTATGATTTGACAGAAAATAAATATAAGAAACAAAAACTCTAAATTCGAGCCTAAAGCGAAATTATACCAAAGTCGCTTATTCCGTTTGCCGATGTGCCGCAATTTGATTGTTACGTGAATAAAATCTAGTCAAATTTTCAACAGTCATGTATTGCGGTTAAGTACTGATTTCGTTCATAAGGTAAAAATATAGAAAACTGAACTGAATTGTCATTTATTCATTATTAATTTTTATGAAATTAAACTAGATCTGGTATTTCAACCGTGAGTTAATTAAATTCCTACTTTACTTTTAGAAATTAGTTTTTTTTAAATTTTACATATATTTTGAGGTGATTTATAATAACAATAAATAGTAATCTGTTAACTTTTAGTTGTAGGTATAACATTAATATTAACATTAACATTACAATATCATTATTTTTTTATGGTTATCCAACTAGTAGTTAACTTGTCATTGAAAACCGGGACTAAGAAGCCAGAATTAAATTACTTTCTATATTTACCTATTGATCTATCCTGAAAAAAAGAAAATGTTTCAGAATATGCCCTCATGTTTTTTTTTAAGGTAAAAAGTAAGGAAGCCGTTACGGTGGCAGAAAAACATACCTCATTTATTTATCTTTTAAGTTTGTATGTATTAATAATTATACTGAAATTAAAGTTTATGTTTATAATCGCAGAAGCAGAAAATTGGCACGCGTTCAATTTCGCGTCTATGATTTTTTTATATATAATACTGATGTTTGGAGAGCTTTTAATTTATAGTAGAAATAAAACAACGTTATTTAGAACACAACAATGGAAAATTCTATCATTTGCGAAGTTCGGAACAGAGTGAAGCCTACTGAAGGTCGTCGAAGGTCAGTGATCTGGGAAAGTCACAGCATCCCTATTTTAAATATTTAAGGGAGGCGCGCTTATCTGCGCTTAAACCCTAACAAAATAGAATAGGCAGATTGTTTTTTCCTGTATGTATCTAGCTATATATTTTTGTCAATATTAATTTGTAAGTGGTGTAAATTTTGCATAGGAATTTAAAAATAAAACATTCATGATTTTGCTGAATAGTGTGACATTTTATTAATGAGTCGATAATATTTAATAAAACAAAGGCGGTTTAAAATATTTTTATCAATATAAAATTTACAAAAAATTATATTGTCCTTTAAATTTCTACCTATTACCTTTACCTTTAAGTTTCTTATGGTTTGTATGAAATTCGTAAATATTTTTATGGAGATTCTACATAAAATAAAAAGAATAACAATTGAATATCAGTTTAAAAAGATAAAGTCTGAACCAAAACTTGTATTTTTTTTATGTCGAGCACCTTCTTGCATTTTTGGGGATATATTTCTTTCTGATTACAAACATCGGCTAACAAAGTTTTTTGAAATATTTAAAAATGAAATGCTGCATTCGAATCGCACTATATCGATCAAAGATTGTTTTATTCTCGGTTTTATAATTAAAAAAATCGGTTGTATAAGAATATCCATATAATACATAATTTTATTATTTTGCATCAAACAATTAACATTTTTTTGTCCTTACATTATAAACGAATTAATAAATAATAAGTGTTCTATACATCTCTACGTGCATAGTTTTGAATGCATAGATGATCTTTTTTTCTTTTATATCATTTCAGTTTTTGTACAGGGTGATTCTTAAATACATCAAGAAAATTCAGGAAATGATTTCTGAGCCTATTTTGAGACGAAATGCCAAAATGAAATGAAGATAAACGGTTTGATTATCTCATGAGAATGGTATTTTCATTTTGGAATTTAAATAATTGTGATTAAGTTTAAATGAATCCTTTTCTTACACTGTGTTTGAATATCGGTTTTAATACACTCCGAAAACGGATTACCGATCATACAAGAAAGACTCACGTGATCTTTTTTATGCAGTTTCAGAATGATTCATAAAAAAAATATTACTCGCTAAAACTCAGTCGCGTATTACTTATTACTTTTTTGGGGGAAAACATCAATTAAGAAACTCATCCGAATGAATGTTGGATTCGGAAAAACTGTTAGAGCCATTTAATTTTTCCAATGTAGGTTTTCATGGTTTATCCATCTGCGTTAAAATTAAAAATCGGCAAGAATTATTAACAATGTTATGATTTTTTTTATTATTACTACCCCCGTTTAACCGCCTTAGACTGCTTTCGGTAACGGAGCAAACTTAGTATAGTGATATTTCATTTTAATACCATTAAGCTATCCTCTTTCAATAATAAGAATAAGCTTAGCCCCCCCCCATCACCACAAATAATACGTGAATACCAGCACCCTCCGGTCATTTAAAGTAAACGTAGCTGTACACGAATATGAATATAATGAGGGTTAACGCGCTTGAATTCACCACGAGAGGTGCTAGTGTACGGAAAGGTCAATGTCACTGAACGTTAATGTTTACTACGGCTTTTTAACGCTAGTTTTTAGTATTTTTTATAAAAATTAACTGAAAAACATTTAATACAATGATGGCAGAAGGGGAAAGTAGTAATTTACTTGCTCAGTAGGGAAATTATTGTACTTATCAGAAGTGTCTTTAAAGTTAGGTTATATCAAGAATGAATACGATGAAAACAACGAATGTATATGATTATTACTCACGATTTTCTGTAGTAGACTCCTTTGGTAACGCATAATCGTCAGGATTACAATGTTTCTTATAAACACACGGATGTTTCGAAGGAGTAAAGTTATCTCTAGCAACCACTGTTTTAGGCGAGTTTTGTCTCTCGGAAGCATATGTTCGCCTTTTGTTTCTGAACAAAATGGAACTGCACAACACCGAAGCACAATTAACAAGGTTTTTTATTTGCTGGTGTACGAAATAATTATAATAAAACACTATAAACTTCTCCCGCGCCTAACAATAACTTTTGACCCGACCTTACTCGACTAGTGGCGCCAACTGGTGAGCCTGAAAACGTTAGCCCTCATTAAGAGCTCTAAAAAAATCGTCACTTATAGGTATGAAGTTGCAGCTTCGCTGCTAGAAATTGATTGCCAGTAATTGATGTAGAAGTGGCGGCGGCGTCTACCGATGACCAATTTCCGAGCCAATTTATGTTTGTCCTTAACGGTAAGGCGCAAGATTGAATGCCATCCATGTTAGGTATATTTATTTTAAATACTGTTTTAAACTCTTCCTGCATAGATATTTGCACAACATTAAAAATTATAGTTTAAATTTGTCTATAAAATAATGATTCATAAGGCTACTAGGAGGATAATTGCTCTCTTACGCCTCTCTAAATACGCCCCTGTATATGTGTCATATCTGGACATTGATTTTTGTTTTTTTTTTTTGTTAACTTGTTTATTTTACAGCTGATATATACACCTTAGGTGACATAATTTAGTAGTAATTTGTGAGGTAACTTAGTGAATTTAAATTGTACCATTTGTGCAATTGACAAATATATAAATCAATTAACATATCAGTATGTCATTGCGATTAATTCAAGAGAGAAATTCAATCAAATGACCTCATCTAATCATGCCTAATCATGCATTTGTATTGCTTTGTTTATGCTTCACCACTTTTTTTCCTGTGTTATAAAATCATTCATTGAAGGCAGATGTTCATTTCTGGTACAGTATAAAATGGAAGCAGGAAGTAAAAAAAGTAAATTAATCCCATATTCTGCCTAATATTTTTATGCACGTGGTAAAATAATTATATGCGTAACTTTTTTTAATTATATAAGCTTCATTACATACAAAATTCAGATAAAGATAATTACAGGTACAATTTCAGTTAATTAACTTTGCCATTTCTTCGATTATATGGGTGATTATCTAGATAGTGTAAATTTTACAAGTTTTTGTATAGAAAAAGTCTATGGCGACTAATGCGATAATAGAACACTTGTAAATGTATTTTTTGGAGTAAATTGCGTGTAGGTCATTAAAATCCTAGTGGCCGCGCTTCACTGCGACCTAAAAAGATCTTTGTGATTACCCTTATATCTGTGTACCCATCAATGCCTAGGCCCTATGCCCTGCTCCAAATGTCATAGCCTTTGGTGGATTAGGACTCTACATGAGCAAAGTATATATTCCGCGGTTTCCGCTTCATATGTCGCTTTCAGCTTTGCCCATTTTTTTGGGATAACGTCTCAGTGGGCAATGACCTGTGGGAAGGCCTGTAAATATCCTTAACTCTGGTTTGCTGACCTCGAGTAGCTCTCTAGCTCTTATTCGCTTGTCTTTGACGTGGAATTAATTTCCAGTAAGAGGATCTATGTTCCTTTTCCCATTTTCTGATTTCGTCTGTTGTGTGGCTTTTAGATATTCAACAAAACAGTTCTGGTCTGATGAATGATGATCCTGCTTCTCTCGCAAGGCCATCAGCAATCACATTTCCTTCCATTGCTTCATGCCCTGGCACCCACATCAAGATAACCTTGTTGTTCCTTGCCAGTGGCTTGACTGTTTATAGATATTCCCATGCTATGGGAATTTCCGCTTTAAAATGGTGGGGGTTTGGCCTAAGGCTTTTGATAGCCTACATCGCTAACCGTTGTTGCACTTTTAGCAATTTATTTTGTGCTATTTTTCTTTTGTTTATTGCCACCATACTCATGATAAATGTATAATACTATAACGGATTTATTAACAATTTTGTAAGATCTGCAGACACGGGAATGATTGGTAGGTCCATAGGAATGATAACAGATAATAATTAAAGAAACATTTAAATAAAAGAACAATTTCTTCATTTCCATTCCTGAGAACTCGTTCTTCCACATCAAGTACAAATCCATACTTTTCCCGTAACGTCTAATCCCAAAATTAAATTATCTGTAATGTCAGCCACGAAAACTTGGTGTTTAAAACATAAACGGCCAATTTGCATCTCCATGTTGACTTCCCATTAAGCGCTGCCCTGTCTCCCGTAGCTGTCCGAATAACATCCATTTTGTTCTTTATTTACTTTGAGACCCGTTATGAATCCTACTCGTACTATTGATGACGTAGCTCCTGTATCGATTGTGAAGACGCATTTCTTTTTATTTACATAACCCTCCAACAGCAAACTACTTTGAACTATCCGAAGCTGGGACACTTTTATTTCTCGGGGATCACAACATTTCTTGGCCAGCGCCGCCCCCAAATTGCCAGCCATCTTTAGTTTTCCTGTGGCTCCTCAACCACAACAGCATTTACTCTTTCTGGGCTGCGCTGACAACAGATCCTCTTGATATGGCCCACTTTGCCACACCTCTAACAACGGATACCTCAATTCGGCCTCCCACTATTTTGTTGGTATTGTTTCAGCTGGGAGTTTGCCAGTAGTTGTGTATCATCTTATGTAGATCAGATATCAGGTTTTGTGTTGTGTTCTCTGGCGTGTCTTCCTCCACACTCGGCTCGTACTCACTGATTCGATTGTATGGTATCCTTATAGGCAGCCTCAATCTCAAGTGCATGTATTAAAACCTCACTACTTCGCTTATGCCTGGCCAACTTAAGAATTTGTCTAACGTCCTGGTCCCTTACTCCATCAATAAATACCCCAACTGCTAACTGTTGTTGAAATTCTACTGGCGCATCAGGATAGGCTAGATGGACTAATCTCTCTACCGCAGCCTCGAACTCCTGGAGGCTTTCTCCACCTGCGTGATTTGAGCTGAACCTGATATACTTGGGCGAGATGTTGGTCGCCATATCTTAGTTCTAACGCTGCTTCCAGAATGCTAAAGTTTTGCTGTACGGCAGGAATTGTTTGGAGCAGATCTAATGCGTGGCCCCTTAGTGCAAATACCAATGCTCTTGCTTTTCCTCATCGTTCCATTTATTTGAACGTGCAGCTGCCTCGAACTGTCTTACAAGTTGACCATGAACATTGATCGTCGAAGAAAGGTGGTTGTAATCTAGTACTAGACGACAGTAGCAATTGGCCACTCCTCTCCCTTAATTGTATATCCTTTGTATACAAAAAATTGTAAACCTCGAGAATGAAATGTTGTGTAGTAATGTCGTGTATTTGTAATTTTGTGTTAAAATTACGGTATAATTTGTTTTAACTGTGTCAGCATTTATAATTAATTTACTAAGATAAAAATAGCTATTTACGTATAGGAAGATTAGCGACCTTCATTTAATCAGGCTTGTCTCGTATTTTAGCGAAAAATAGGTCAGAAGGAAAGATTCACAATACGTAGGTATACCTAATCGAGCTTGTAATCGAGTTACCACAAAAAAAAGTTCGGGGTTTAAGTCGTACCGTGTTTCCTCCTCTACTATACAGGTGACCCGGAAACATGGTCTCATATCCCCGCAACCTCATATTCTTGGGGTCAAAATAATTCGATGTAACCAAACCTATATACACATTCACGTGTACTTGTTACTTTTGCATTAATATCTTAAGGGCCCTAAATACTAGCACCCACACACAAAGCCACCCCTAATTTTATTGAAAACGTCAGATCAACATAATTTTTTATCAGAAAGGTACATCCATTCGTAACATTTCTCAACGCTTGCAAAATTTTTTGATGTCTGTCTCGATTTAAACAGAAATATATCAAATATAATGGGAACTTACATTTGTATTTTTATTTGGAAAACTTTTTTAATTACAATAGGTGTTGGAAATTGCTACCATTTACATCCCTATATACATTAATCCTGAGCAAGAAAATAATTGAACATATTTTGAAGTCTTCGTTTCGCTTAGTATTAAGGGCGTCTTGAATTCTGTTGCAGAGTTGTTGCTCCGTGTTTATTTTCACCGATTACACTTTTATCTTCAAAGTCCCCCATAAGAGAGTCATAGGGATTCATATCTGGTGATAGTGGCGGCCAACGAATTGGAGTATACGCTCCCCTGTCTGTTCAATTTTTCTTTCACAGCACAAAGTGTGGAGGTGCACTTTAAAATATGAATCACATATCTTGAAGCAAGGCATAAGGTATGTCGTTAGAAGCAATTCTGGCAGGTGGTCTCTTGGTGGTAATTATTACCTAACTTTTAATCAAGACTATTCGGAAGTTGAAATGACTCGATAAGGAACTTACTGGAGATTCCTAGTAATGCTCAATCTTAAGTTTATTTTGATGGTATGAGGATTATCGTCTGTATAAACATGGCCATTATGCTCGTTATTTATGAGACACGTCTAGTGGAACACGTTTAATCAGTGAAACGAATTCCCGAGGCAATTTCTTGTAATTTATTAACGATTTTCAAAATAAACTTCAAGAAATTTTAGTTTCAGATGCGGTTTTTACATATTACTCGTCAGTAGAGACAAAAAGGCCTTTGCCTTACAAAAGGTAGAGTAGAAACCATTTTGATATATGTTGTTTAGGTCGGGACGCTGATAAACGTCCAAGTCGACACTTCCACCTTGGGTAAAAGGTGCGAGAAATTGGTATTTTCAAAATAACTCCGCATTGGTTGATCCAATGACAAAAATGTCAAGGATAAAGTTAAAGAAGACAAAATTCCTTACATTTTTTGTATGCACATTTTTTTGTAAGACTAATATATAACGCGTTACAATGACGGAAAGAACATTTTTCCCAAAAAAAAAAAAAACGCCAAACTCCATTTTTGTTGATAAATTTTTAAGAACAAATTACACTATATTATTTTTAACGTTTTTTCACTCCACAGAGTAAGATTATATCGGGTGTAAATGAAACCTGGCTCACCCCTCTATTTTCATTGTTTATAGAAATAAATTGATGAAATTTTAATATGTTATACACATCAAATTGCATTAGAAGACAGTATTTTCAATTTTTATGCACTTTCGGTTTTGCCAGAAATTACCCCAACTTTCTTATTTTAAATGGAGCACTTTGTATATTTTTACATTTTTGGAATCTGTGGTGAATTCTGAATATTATATCAGTATACATGTTTCTTTGATTTTTTTATTTATTTTTTTTAACGAAAATTTTAATTTTTGATTTGATTTGATTGCGCTGAGATCCTGTATCATGTGGAGAATTAGATTTGAAATCGTTTCACTTTTGAATCGAGTTAAATCAATTAAATTGGAACTATTAATTTTTAATTGAATTTTCTAACCATTAAAATAGATTTTCTAATTAATTTATTTTGATTTTAAATCGCAGTTATGATTTGGGGCTTTTTAAGTCTTGATTTCAAATCGCTTATATTTTTTTAGAAAAGCTTTGACTGGCTTAAAAGGTTTTAATTAATTTAATCTTATTTGAAATTATTTAGATTTGTCCCCAAACTTGTGAATTCTGATTTAAAGCGTGCTGTTTCTGATTTCGAACTTGCATTCTTCCAGAATATGATTTATCTCAGCTCTGCAGGTAAACCTCAAGGTGTATAATTATTACATAATACACAAACTTTGGTTCCGCAGTACTCTCATAATTCTCTCTAATTTACTCCACTCTGTACTTTCATAGGACATTTTTAACATTGATGCTTACTATTCACAGCCGATATTGCAGGCATCGTAAAAATAACGCTAAATTAAATTAAAATACATGCCAATAAAATTTTAATAGGAATTTATTATTTCAGTCATTTTCTAATAAGGTTCCTGGGAGGAAGCAAGATGCAGGTATGCAATGCAGATGAGAAAAGTATACGACAGGTCATAAGAAACAACGTATTTATTTATATTTCATTTAAATCCATCGTATGATTTATAGTTTACTTTATTGTTACTTTTAGTATAGGTAATAAAATTCTAGAAACATATCTTAGCATGTTAAAAGAAACGGTCTCGAAACCATTAAAGCTAAATTATTCATGTCATTTCTACAGTTTTAATTTTTCTAATAATGTAATATACGTACAGGGTGTGCAAATTTCGATGTTTGTATAGGGTAACTCGATAACTGTAAGAGAACCAAAAAAAATAGAAGACACGTTCTCGATATCTTTTTTTTTGAGACAAATTCACTGGCGAAAACAAAAATTTGCTATCGTCTTTTGTTTTCGAGTTATAAAGAAAAATTCGATTTTCGACTTTTAGACACTTGTCAATATCTTGGTTGTTTGTGAAGCACATTCTTCAGGCACTTTTTTCTGTATAATACAGTGGCATCGAGAAAATTTAAAAAAAGGTGCAATTTCGAGATATCATTTTTTAAATTTTCTGGACGCCACTGTATTATACAGAAAAAAAGTGCCTCAAGAATGTTAAAGTTGTTTTTTCATAACTTTACAAACAACCAATATATTGACGTGTTTAAAAGTCGAAAAATCGAACTTTTGTTTATAACGCGAAAACAGAAGACGATAGCAAATTTTCGTTTTCGCCAGTGAATTTGTCTCAAAAAAAGAGATCGAGAATGGGTCTTCCATTTTTTTGGATCTCTTACAGTTACCGAGTTACTATATACAAACATCGAAATTTGCTCACCCTTTACGTAATTATGAACACTTTGCAACTTTGCTGTATGGTTTTTTACACTTCTCCAGTTCTCTCAAGTGGGCTTATGAAAACTGTTATTACCAATTACTAAAAAAAAAAAGTTCCTATTTTTATTGTAGGAAACCAGTTAGTCTCAAATAGCTTGATGTCGTCGAAGAAACTTAGTTCCTTTGGTTGTTTCTTCATTTGGCTAAGTTTTGCCAATACCTTAATAATTTGACATGGGGGGAGTCAGATGTTCTAGGGGAGTCAGATGTTCTAATCTCCGATTCGATTGAAACTTGATGAGCTTGCAAGTCCTCAATATAAACAACTATTTCTCCAAATAATAGGGCGCGCCTCTCAAGCATTTCCGAAAAATAGGTCTATGGAAGTTCACGTTCAGCTTAAAAGACCTTGGAAAATTCGGTCTATCACGAGCCGCAGATAGCCCAGTGACCAAGGCGCTAGACTATACAGGGTGAGCCACGATGGGTGGAGTATTAGAAGTATATGGAGAACGGATCAACCGATTGCTTTCAAATTTTGGTTAAGTACCAAGATAATCTAGTATGATTTCTCCAACTAAAATATTTTCGAAAGTGCGGTGTTGCCACTTATACGTAAAACTGGCAACATCTTCGTTATTTTAAATGGAATATCCTGTATATTTTTGCGTTTTTTGGATCGTCGTCTCTTTCTGAGTAACTTTTATTAATATTTCCCTATACCTATCTCAAGCCGTTTTAGAGATAATAATTCTTTTCTGAATTTATTGCCAAAAATTTGACTTTCAGTAAATCGTGTTTTCTCCTACCTACGCAGCAATTAAAAGATATTTTTTTGTTGCGGCTAGGCAAGGCCTGGGGGCATCTCCTCCATTAATCAAATGTTTCGAATATCATACAGGGTGAGTTAGAGAACGCTTTCTACAAGTGACTTAGAAAAATGCACGAAGGTCAATTTTTTTAAATGGAATGCCCTGTATATTATTACTGATTCGGAAAGGCGATACATTTACTTCTTTCAAAAGGTAATATACTCTATACCTAATGCACACCGTTTTCGATTAATGGGCACTTTTCTGTAACCTTACCAAGAATATTGGTCTTCTGGTATATCATAACGGGTGGGCCATGAAATTTTTGTTTTGTCATTTTGTAATGACAACAGATGTTATTTTTCTAAATAAATTTGACGTTAGTGATATTTGCACCTAATTTGAATAGCTATGTATCACAAATATGGCAGAAAATAATTATACAAACTCGGTTTTAATTGATTTGTTTATTATCCATAGACAGTGCAATAAGATTATCAGCAGAAGATTTAATGAGAAATATCCGAATTTGCCGCAGATGAACAACAGAAAATTTTTACGAATTCAGAGGAATTTTATAAATTTTGGTTCGTCATTAAGAGAAGCAAGAAATTTACCTAAACTTGTGACATCTGACGAGGTAAATGAAATCAATCTGCAAATCCCCAGTATTCCATACGTTGTGCTGAGCGGGATTTAGCATTGCCATATTCATCCATTCGAAGAATACTAGCAAACCATAAAATGCATAATTACAAATTTACAAGAGTCCAATTTCTCATGCCTCAGGATTATCTACAGAGAATAGAATTTTATGAAATGTTACTTGTACGTATGCAAGAGGACTCCAATTTTTTAAAGAAAATTATATGGACTGATGAATCAAAATTTTCTACGGATGGGATTTGTAACACACGAAATCGTCACCATTGGGCCACAGACAACCCCACGTTACTAGAGAGGCTGGCTTTCAAGTCAAATTTAGTTTCAATGTGTTTTGTATGTTAATGGATGACAAAATAAAATATTACATATACGACGAAAAATTGAATTCCAGAAAATATTTAGATATAATTAGAACAATTGTGGAAGACTTCCTTGATATTAATGTCAATTGAAAAATATATAACTTGTTGGTATCAACTCGACGGGGCTCCTGCACATTGTACACACGAAATTAGTATGGAGTTGGACCGCTTTTTCGATGATCGTTGGATTAGACGTTTGGGACCGTGGAATTGGCCTCCGAGGTCCCCTGACCTTACCCCGTTAGATTTTTATCTTTGGGGTACTCTTAAAGATAGAGTTTATGAAACTCCAGTCCACAACAGGGAAGAATTAGAACGTCGAGTGATTCAACAGATTGAAAACTTGGACCCCGCTGAAATAAGAGCTGCTACAACAAACGTCGTCCATCGTCGTATACAAAAGTGTCTGGAAGTTAACGGTCTACATTTTGAACAATTATAATAATATTTTTAAGATTTTTATATTTATTACTGTTATTGGTATTATTTTTTATTGCTACTTAGACTTTGTTACTGTTGTTGCTGCTTAGTTATTATTTTTTCCTAATACTGACACTGTTATTGTTCTCTTAATGATGAACCAAAATTTATAAAATTCCTCTGATCTGCGGCAAATTCGGATATTTCTCATTA
Organism: Rhamnusium bicolor; assembly: GCA_029963845.1. Taxonomy (NCBI): domain Eukaryota; kingdom Metazoa; phylum Arthropoda; class Insecta; order Coleoptera; family Cerambycidae; genus Rhamnusium; species Rhamnusium bicolor. The sequence continues at coordinate 144,088 of JANEYF010004875.1, read as the reverse complement.
AATCTTCTACAAGTTCTGATGATAATCTTATTGCACTGTCCATGGATAATAAACAAATCAATTAAAACCGTGTTTGTATAATTATTTTATGTCATATTTGTGCCACATAGCTATTCAAATTAGGTGCAAATATCACTAACGTCAAATTTATTTAGAAAAATAACATCTGTTGTCATTACAAAATGACAAAACAAAAATTTCCTGGCCCACCCGTTATGATATACCAGAAGACTAATATTCTTGGTAAGGTTACAGAAAAGTGCCCATAAATCGAAAACGGTGTGAATTAGGTATAGAGTATATTACCTTTTTAAAGAGGTAAATGTATCGCCTTTCCGAATCAGTAATAATATATAGGGCATTCCATTTAAAAAAATTGACTCGTGCATTTTTCTAAGTCACTTGTAGAAAGCGTTCTCTAACTCACCCTGTATGATATTCGAAACATTTGATTAATGGAGGAGATGCCCCCAGGCCTTGCCTAGCCGCAACTAAAAAAATATCTTTTAATTGCTGCGTAGGTAGGAGAAAACACGATTTACTGAAAGTCAAATTGTTGGCAATAAATTCAGAAAAGAATTATTATCTCTAAAACGGCTTGAGATAGGTATAGGGAAATATTAATAAAAGTTACTCAGAAAGAGACGACGATCCAAAAAACGCAAAAATATACAGGGTATTCCATTTAAGATAACGAAGATGTTGGTAGTTTTACGTATAAGTGGCAACACAGCACTTTCGAAAATATTTTGGTTGGAGAGATCATACTCGATTATCTTGGTAACCAAAATTTCAAAGCAATCGGTTGATCCATTCTCCATAGAATAGATTTATAGAATAGAATAGATTTATTTCCTAAAAAATTACTGTTACACAACAATAATAATACAAATATGCTTATATAGATATCTACATAACATAATGCGCCTTAATCAAAGCATAATATACTTCTAATACTCCACCCACCGTGGATCACCCTGTATATATGAATGTGATACTTGGTCTAATTAAGCAAACATTGTAAGATAATAGACAATAAAATATTTTAATTTGGCAAATAATTTGGCTAGACTCTGGAGCGCTAGGTTGCTGGATCGATTCCTGTCTGATGCAATTTTTCGTTTGTTTTTTTTCAAAAAAAAAAAAGAGGGATCAGTTATGTGCCGACCAACGATTCGAGCCCATACCCTTAGTCCATACATACATGAATTCGTGGAACGACACAGGGTATTCAATTTGAAATAAGCAATGGATGTCAGTGAATACTTAAAATATTTTACAATGATCTTTATATATAAAATAATAAATAATCAGTTGCCACCTTATTTTAACCAGTTTATTACATATACCAGAGAAGTACATGACTATGAAACCAGAGGTAAAAGTCTATTATTCTTAAAAAAATAAAAACAAGTAAAGCACAAAATACATTATTTTATAAAAGTGTAAATGAATATAACTTGTTACCTAGTAGTATAAAGAATTCTGTATCGGTCAAGATCTTCAAACGAAAACTAGTTGATCATTTAAAATGCTACTGAAGTCTTTTCGATGAACCTAAAAAATGTCTTCAATATATTGCTGTAATTATTCGAATATTTAAAATTTAATTTTTAAGTACGAATTTCAGTTTTTATTGTTTATCGCAATATTCAATATTTGAGAATTGTACAACCTACCCAATTTAATTGTTTAAAGTAAATGTATATTTCTTTGCTATTTTAAAGTACAGTATCTTTTTATGTTTATCTAATTCTTACTTTTAATATTGTTAAAATTTTGATAAACACAATGTTTTTAGTTTATATTAATTATACGCTGTATTTGTATTTTTATTTTATATTAGGCTTGCCTATTTAATAAATTACTTGTAATTTCCATGTGTCAATTTGCATATGTTTTTATTTGCATTTTAAATATAGTGACATGTGATATTGAATAGTCTAGTTGTCTAATTCAAAACAAAAATGAATATTTTTCTGCCTCCTGTTAAGTTTTTATTTTCTTAAAGAAATTACTTCGAATATGTTTGTGTTGAAAATATAAGTTTTAGTTGTCCTGGCCATGACTACAACAACCCACACAAACAAGTAATGGTGTTTAGTATGCTTTAAAATATTTCTGCATTTTTTTCATCGTTTTTTTGTTGCTGACTGAATAATCGTAATGTGTTGGTATTGATTTCTTAATGTTGTTAATATTGTGAAATCGGTATTTTTAGAGTTAGTCGAAATTTTTCATACGTTATCGAGTTTAAATTGTCTGCATATTTTCTTTTTGACAGACATATCTACTCCCTGCAATCGCAATCCTACTTACAGCTTTATTATGGCTTTTAATACATAACATGCTATACCTGCCTGTCTAGATTTTATCTTAGAATGACATGAAATACAAATAGTTTGCAATTATACATATTAATGACTACAACGTTGGCTACTATAAAAATAAAATTTATTCTACGTTAAACGAAAAAAAGAGCTGATTGTTGTTTGAATGGAATTTAACATTTTGGTTACTTTCATTCATATTTGGGGGGATAATCATAATAGAATGTAAATGCTGCCAATGACTGATTGGTTCGTGCAAAAAGTAGTGCCACCATTTGTATCTCAGTTTGTTCTAAAACTCGATAAAATAAGTTACAGAAAAGTTTTCTGTCACACTATGCAGCTGTAACTAACCGAATGCGAACCAATCATTCGACCATATGGTCTTCTTGCCAATTTTTAAATCAACCCACACAAATCTTGCTATGCTTGATTAGGAATTTCATACTTGTCTTTGTTTCAACGGGTAGCAGATATTCATGTTATGTATTTATTTTGAAACGAAGATGTATTGTCTAGTGTACAAATAGTTTGGTGTTTATCACAATTAAATGTAAGTAACAAAAAAGAAAGGTCGACTAATCACTTATCAGTAAAGCTGGCCGAGGTCACCTGGCCGACAGAGCCGTCATATGACTCATATGTTTACATCATAATACTTGAATAAGTACAATAAATGGAAATAAATTTTAACAGTAATGTTACATTTTATAAAAATTTGTATAAAACACCCTTTTAAGCAGATTTATGTAGTTTGGTTGTCGTCATCACAAAATGGGGAAGATCTATAGTATAATAGCATCAGGTATGTTTCTACAGCTGTCTCCGTCAGCGATGTTCGCTTTAGTGAAAAAATATGTTTGTATTTTGAAAATGACCGTTCGACATCTACGGATGTAATACAGGCATAAGTAAAACAATCTGTGTAGATGCACCATCACAAATTTGTCTTAATTTGCTAAAATCAGGATCTTTCTGTAATACACTCTCGAATTTTTCACTAACGCGATTATTTTTTGCGTCATTTATAGCCTGTAGCTGTGTATTTACGTCGTCCACTATTTGCAGCGATTCCACTAACGACAACGAACTATTTTGCAATTTTTCTATTGCGTCGGGTAGTCCTCTATAATTGTTATTAATAGTTTTTAAATCTGTTTCAAGGGAAACGTCTTGAAAGCTTGTCTGGTTTTCCCTAATAGCTTAGGGTTGAACTGTAGTATCACAGCTTTTATTTGTTGAAAATATTCAGCATAATAAAAAGCCGCTTTCAACCACGTTCCCCAACGTGTAAGAATCGGCTCTGGTGGTTCAGGGATACCAGGACACTGTCTGTGAAATGCTCGAGGCCGTTTAGGAGATTTGAGAAATACTTTTTTTATATTTGCTATTAATGCATCTACCTCTGGAAAACATGTTCGAATCGTTTCTGCCACAAGATGTAACGCATGCACTTTACACGTAACATGTAAAAACCTACAATTGTCTCTTTGAAGAAAACGGCCTACCACGCACATTGTCGCGGCACCATCAGTCACAAACATCAATACTTGACTTGTTGAAAGTTCAAATTTTTCGAATGTCTCCAACACCACACGCGTAATTAATTCGCCAGTACACGCAGTTAGTCTTTTACTAGCTAGTAAAAGTGGAAATGTTGGTTTAAGAGGGTCCAGTACACGTACTATAATATTTAAAATAGATTTTTTTTTACAATCTGTCGTCTCGTCAATACATAACCAGAGCCGTGTATTTTTTAATCCACATTTAATCCTATTTACAATGTCTTCACGAACAGCTGTAATATATCTACGTAACGATGTACGACTTGGTAAGTTCACCTGGGGATTGTATTTATTCCAAAACTCCCGAAATGGTTGTTTATCCAGTATGTGTAGCGGAATATTACAGGCTATTAACATTAACAATAAATCAAACATAAACTGAGTTGTCAAAGGCATGCCATTTTTTTTAATTTTGATGTTGCACGGTATTGATATGACGACGACAATCTGTTTTGTGCCAGCACAGTAAGTCTTGATTGCAAACTTTGCAAATTATTTTGCATCCGTCATAGAATAAATCCGGAAATTCACCGATAAATTTATTCACTGTGTCCGCGTATGGTCGTTTTTTACCCTTTGGCGCGTTTGACATTATGTATAATTTACAGGTACAACCTCACGCATTAACCTTTCACGTAAGACTGCAGCGTAAATCACTTCTAAATCGGCACGTGTGTCAGCGTAAGACCGTGGCTGTACTCCAGCCACCTCGGCCAGCTTTACTTATCAGGTTTCATTCGTTAGTGGTGCAACAAAGATAAACAGCGATATTGTGAACAAAAAAACGTACATGAACTTATTAGATAACGAGCGATGGATGCGAACTAGGAGATAATGAGATGAAATAAGACACCCCCAGCGAACATAGGGACAGGCTCAGTCAACCAGCCAACCACAATACACTTACACTGTTACATCTATCTTGCTTGTTTAATCGGTCTGTTACAGTTGGCCATATTAACCGTTTTACACACGATATTACTTGACTTGCCATAATCGAAGGGTAGAAATTAGAAAGAATAGTGAAAACCGAATAAAAGTCAAAGAGAACTTCATTGAGCAAACGTTTATTAAGTATATGCATTTACTCGTCATACAAAACGGAAAACATACTTTTAAAAAATTATTAGCAAAGTAACTTCTTATGACAAAAATTAGTAAATTACTTATAAGAGCGTTTATCTAAGGTATTCTTCTCAGTTTTCTTATAATTTTTTACCTTCAATATGTTTTAAAATATTTAAAGTTTATTTCAAATTTATTTGTAACATAAAAACAGCATCTTTGACGGCGGTAAAGGGATCAAAGTCGTCGAAATTTTTTATGTTGCAAATAAGTTTGACTGCATTTTTGCGTTTAACCCATTAAATCCCAAGCATCGAAAAATTCAAAAAACGAACATTTTTGTTTGTAAATATTTATATTGTTACACTTAAGAATACATTCCTCGTGTCAAAAAAAATTAAAAAAATTAACGTATATAAAAAAAATACTGATGCGTAAACGAACCACTGGGAGGAACCATGAAATATTATTTTGAGGCACATAAGATATAACTAATAATTTTAACGAAAATATATCATAGAAAGTTTCAATCTTACATAAAATAACTAAGCGTAAATTATTTTCTACATAGAACTTTACTTAATAAAAAAAACATTATAATATTTCATGGTGCGTGAACGCACCACTGGTAACACCCGGTTTCATTTTTGGTGATACTGTACAAAGCATGAAGTATGTAAATGTATGTACATTACATTTATTACAAATGTAAATTGTGTGGCTATGGCAAATTCTACACTTCCTTCGTACTTTATTGGCATGAGAAATCATAAGGTGACCTGTATTATCATAACGCAGTTCATCTATAGCAGGAGCAAGATTCCTTTCAATTATTGTTTTATCAGTTTTTAAAAGTCGCAAGGCTACGTAAGATTTAAAATCTACCTGGGAAATTTTTTTTCATTGACATTATAAATTGTCCATGCGTTGACGACTAAGCTATCCCATGAATTACAAAATAAAGGCCACCACCATTTTTTCCCAAATACTTGGCATCTATAATTAGCAATTCCGTTGTCGTGTAAATCTACCACACCCATATATTTATTGTATTGGGCAATTACATAAGGTTGGGGTATCTGTACATCTCTTCGTTCTTTTCTATTATAGCGTTTAACATTTTGAACAGGAGCTACACTATAAACATTACTTGCCACCGTTACAACCGAATTATCGTGCCAACGGACAATAGAAACTTTTGATTCAGAATCATATGCTGAAATATGGGACTCGTGGTCTTTTTTACCAAATGATTTACAATTTTCGGATGGACACTTATTTGTCCTATTTTCGCGGATAGTACCGGTGGCAAAATAACCATTATTTTTTAAATGTACGAAGAGTTTGAATGACGAAAAAAAGTTGTCGAAAAAAATTTGGTGATTCACTGGCTTATCCACAACAGAAAGTAGACTCATGACAACGTCACCGCTAAGACCAAGGCTAGAATGAGTTGTATCTATAAAATATAAAAATACGTAAATACGAGTAATACGAAATTCATCATTATTCTCCAAATCCGTAACGATCTCCTCCAGAGCCGCTTCTAATTTCCTTCGAGTCAAATACCTCGAAAACGGCATATTTTACTGATTTCAATTAAATATCACGTGTACTGCACAAGAAACAAACAAATACTAAACAACACACTAATCGGCGACTGTTTACGCTACATAGGCTGACTTGTCGAGGCTGGCAATAGCTTGGTTTTATTTCATAGATAAAACCAGTGGTCCGTTCACGCACCAGTAATTATTTAATAAAAATAAACCATAATCTATATTATATTTTAAATGTATTTTTTCTACCATGTAATCTACATATTATAGACCTACCAAAAATGACAATACTTTCCAAAAATAAAATATTTTACTGTTTTAGATTCACCTCAACCTTTGACACAAAATTATGCAGCGTTTTTCTTGATTTTTGAGGTGTCATAAAATTTTTGTTTTAAAATAAAAATCAACAGTTCGTACGGTACTAAGTTCTCTAATACTGATAATAATAAAATTTATAAATGGATATGCAAAAATATTTACTGAATTTAACAAAAAAAAATCATAAAATATGTGGTGCGTTAACGCACCATTGGGACAAAATGGGTTAAATTGGAGTAACCATATCTGCATAATAAACATTTTTGAATAGTTCTGAATTGAATGCTATGGTAACATTTCCATTGAGATTTCCATCTTCTTTTTAAAAGAACGACAACTTCCTACTTCGTAGGTAGTTTGGATAGATTTTTCGTAAATACCTAATAATTCTAGTAATAATTCATATTTCATTGTTTTAAAAAAAGTTCGTTTATACTTTTTATAATCCTGTTGCAATTGCCGTTAACATTTTAGTTTAAAATTGTGAAATTATAACTTATCAATACTAATCTTTATAAGAAAACAAGAAATTCCATTTTGTTATCACAATATATGTATCATGCAATATAGCGTGTCTCTAATAATTTTGTTAAATATATCACGATTAATATGATAAATATGAGTGGAGCCGGACTAGTTTTTACTACCGTGAAATTTCACTGATAGAACCTCCCCTTGGGAAATCAATCTGATATTATAAATGTAAAATAATGTACAATTTTAGGAGAGCGTATTTCTTGCCTAATAACAGTAAGTCAAAAAATATAAAATATTTGGATTAAATTATATGGAAAATTAAGCTAGATTGTCCAAGTTCAGTATTAAAAAATATGTATATAGCAATTTTGTATAAAATGGCAAAATTCGTTTTGTAATAATTATTTACCTCTATTTATTTTTATCTAAGTGTTACCCTTCAGTACATTTAACCGAATTAGATTTAGGCATGTGCAAATAATACTCGTATTTACTATAATCATTAAGTGCAAGTGCACATAAAAAATAATTTATACATGGAAAATAAAATATTTTATATTTATTTACTAAACGTGTTTACTATTTGACCAATATAACCTAATATGATAAACCTAGATACTATCAAACACGAGATCCCCTTAAAGAAATATTCTTTAGACAGGGTGTAACATAATAAAATTTCATAAATGAGAGAGCGCATTCCTTGTCCTAAGAATATTTTGTCATACAAACGTGTCCTTAAAGCCTACATTTCCAAGATACAGGGCGTTAAAGTTAAAAAAAAAATGTATTTAAATATATTTTAAGGCTGCGTTAGCACGGACTTGTCACCAGGATTAACAACATAATAATTTAAAATCAATATTTTCGTTTCTAAACACTAATGAAATAATAAAATTAAACCATGACCCAACTAATAAATATCAAGCCGACATCATAAAAACCTTAAAGCAGTGTACATCAGTCATACCGCCAGAACAAACATATAAATTTAAAACAATGAACCCCTCACCTCCATTGTTCTACGGACTACTTAAAATCCATTAAGAAGACAACCCTCTAAGACCAATTGTATGCTACATAAATGCCCCATCCTATAAACTTTGCAAGGAATTAAATAATTTACTACCTGCTCTAATAAATTTTGAATCGAGATATTCAATCAAAAGTTCCTTTCAGTTCATAGAAAAAGTTAAAAACCTAAGAATTCCTAGATGTGTGAAATTAGTATCTTTTGATGTGAAAAGTCTTTTTTACTTCAATTCCACTACAAACTTTATTTAATATTGTTACGCCACTGGACTGTGTAGACTGGTTAGATGAGACGGGAATTGTATGAGAACTGCCGGGAATATTCTGGAGTGCTCTAGACCGGGTGAATGGATGTATAAATAAGACGCACGGTGGGCCGAGACTTAATCTTAAGTGAAACGCGAGCGAGTAAAGAAGAAATACGAAAAAAGACATGTTATAAGTGTTCAATTGTGATTATAATTAAGTCAGTTATTAATCTATTGTTGTTAATTGTTAATTAGTAAATAAAGTAGTGAATAAGTGTTACCCGGACTTTCAATCAACGAATCTACGAGTAGAGGTGTTTGTGTGGATAGCAAACACGTAACAATATAATAGATCAACTTATAAATAATTCAGATATAAGCGCAGAAAAGAAAAAAGAGTTAAATATCATTATTAAAAATTGCACTAACCAAAATTATTTTAAATTCAACGGAGAAATTTATAAGTTGTTAGACGGATTACCGATGGGTTCACCAATCTCTCCTTTATTAGCCGAAATTTTCATGTCAGATTTTGAAAATAAATTATTCAACACCAAAAACATTTTAATAGAAAACGTGTTCTTTTGGATACGCTATGTAGATGATGTATTTTGCATTTGGAAAGGTACGGAAAGACAGTTAAAACAATTTCTAAATTTACTTAACTCCTTTAATGAAAAAATTCAGTTCACGTTAGAAAAAGAAAATGAAAACGGTTTAAACTTTTTAGACGTCAACATAAAAAATCATAATTGTTGTTTAGAATTCGATATCTATCGTAAACCTACCTGTACAGATACAGTAATACACAATAGTTCTAACCAGTCTTTCCAAATAAAAATGTCATCGTTTCATAGTTTTGTTCACCGTCTGCTAAGTTTTCCTTTAAGTCCAATCAATTTTGAAAAAGTAGTCAACACAACAAGACAAATAGCAAGGAATAATGGATACAAAGAAAGTCTCATAGATAATTTAATAAAAACAAAACAAAAGAAAAATATGTATAAGGAGTTTTATGCTGGTTCTGTACAAGACGCCAATATCATCCATAAATGTATTAATTATAGACCTGGAATTAGTGATAAAGTCAGCAATAAATTAAGTAAATTAGGTTGCAAAACAATATCTGTATATAAAAATAACCTAGGAAAAATGTTAATAAACAATAAGGATAAAACAGAAAAACTACAAAAGACAGGAGTGTATGAACTAAAATGTAGTGACTGCGACGATATTTACATTGGCCAGACTGGATGTAACATAAAAAACCGACTTGAAGAGCATAAAAAGTCTATTGTAAACAACGTATATAGCACCGGCATGTCAGCACACTGTATAGAAAACAATCACGTTATAAGTATGGATAATGTAGAATTACTTCATTCCGAAAAGAAAAGCACAAAATTAGACTTACTAGAAATATTAGAAATTAAGAAAGCTTCCAAAAATAAAAAAAAAACGATTACAAATGAACAGCAAATATTCGTAGATCACCACATTTTAGATAAGGTAATTTAACTTTTCTAAAAAATTCCGAATCTTTCAAACCATTTTTATTAGTATAAGTTGCCAGATGTAACATTCAATATATAAGCAAGGAACACAAACTATAATTTAGTACCTCTCATCTGTACTCTTGAAAAGGGCCTAAAAAGCCGAAACACGTGTAGAGTGAAAATACAATTTTGAAACATTTAAAAGCAAATTTTCTTTGTTTATTAAAAAAAAAATTAAATTCGCTGTTAAAATTTTTCTATTGATGAGACCAAAAAAATGAGAGCAAATAATTCATTTTAAATACCATATGAATTTAATATATAAAATTACAGGCATTACTGATGCGTATTGTTTTTATTAATAAGAAATACGCATATTTTATTTGGTGTTATTTTATTAAATACTTGTATTTTCTATTAATAAAAAAAATACGCATCAATATTGCCTGTACTTTTATATATTAGATCTATATGGTATTTAGGATTACTTATTTGTTTTCGTTTTTTAATGTTACTAACAGAAAAATGTTAATAGCGATTTATAGATTTAAGTTGGATACTTGATGAAAACGAATTGTTAAAATAATGAAGATGCTAAATAGAATGCACTACTAATATGTATAGTAGCACTACTAATATGTATAGTAAGTTGAGTGAACAATGTCGAGACTGGAACAGATACAGATGTATATGACTTCTTGTTTAGTCAGTTGGGTGCGTCAAATGTGTTGCATCTATGGACTTTCACGAATATTGGTCATGTCAATGTGACACCAAGTTACACCAGCCTGTAGTACCGACGAGTGAATAGGAGATTGAAACATGTCTACTACTATTGGTGAAGGGGATAACATCGCAATACTCCTCATAATATGTTGTTTTTGAACAACAAAAAGAACACGTGCCAAGTTTTCTGTGTTCGATTTAGTTGCCACTCAAAAGTCACCTTTACTGCATTTTTGTTATGGTCTTGGAACGGCTTATATTAAATTAACACGGAATACGAGTACTCGTCTCATGTTTATTTACAATGAATAATTTTATTGTTTGTCTTTCATTGATATTCTCATTTTACATATTTGTGAATAGATAGTATAAAATGTATCGCAAGTAACTCGAGTCAAATATCATTCATGTTCGTGTTAACAAATAACACATTAAAAATATTTCTGTTATGCTATTTAAAATTTATAAACGTTATTTTCATTGCTGTTATCTTTTATAGTAGGTAATTATTTTAAATTGATTCACCAATCTATAAATAAATCGTAACCGTTGCATTAAATTGATTCTCGCCGACTTATATTATTTACAAATTAGCCAAACTACTTTTTGTTTTCGTTTTTAGTTTTTACTTATTGTCGGTATTTATTTATCAAAATCATCTATACAGAGCACTTCCATAAAGTATTGCACAAATTCATTTTTAACTAGAATAATTATTTTTAAAAAAATTCCAGAGATAGATAAATAATAAATAAATAACCACAGAAACTAGATAATATCCGAATCAAAGCCGAGGCTGCACGGGCGAGGGTTACACTTATGAAAAAACGCGCACACAACCCATTTCCACCGACATTGCCAGTGCCGGTGGCAGGAGTCGAACCCGCAGGACGATGGAGAGATTCTACTCACACTGGACTAGCAAATTATATTTTGAAAATATGATTTTTTTTTAGTATTTTCGATGCCGAAATAGTATGTTATTCACGAGGGTAAAGTTGTAAAAAAATCACCCTAGTGAACAATAGCCATTGCATGTGTCAGGAGCACACCAGAAAGACAAACGGTTTTTAGTAAATATTTGATATTTCAAAAATACAAAACTAACAACACTGATAATAATTATGGCGAACACAGAACAGCTCAAATCTTAATAACTACGTACTTCAAAATCTTAGAACCTAGATATGTTAATATAAACCGCGATAAGCTAATGGCAGACCCTTATTTTCAATCACCACATCTAAACGTCTTTTTAAATAACTTGATTCACACTTTCTCTGTTGCATAACAGTAATATACCATATGTCCCTGACACATGCGAGTAGAATACTATACTTTTTCTACGACTATTAAATAGCAATTTAACATTAGAAAATCATAGAATAATGAAATCGTTATTCACTAGTGAATAATGGATAGCATTGTCCTTGAGGAAACACATACTTAATGGATACATTATTTAATAGTCGTGGATAAAGATATATTACATAATACTATAAAATAGTTATTTTAATTCAAAGTTAAATTTGTTCATAATTAATTACCTACGTCACTAAGCGTAAACTGGGAAAATTGCTTTTGTTTTGGTTTTAAAACATTCTAAAAGCACACAAATGTGAGAAAAATTATGTGGAAAGTAGATCAGATAATTTATCTGCCATATTTTTATAAATAATAAACAAATGAATAATGAGATTACGACCAAATGTCAAATCTGGTACAATACCATACACCTGCAGATTATGAGATACCCTAAAAATAACTACATTTGGCGCTCTGTTTAAATTTGCGCCTAGAGACATCATGAAAGTTTGGCCTAATTTTTTTCAGTTTAAATGAAAACTTGCCATAATTAATATGAACATGAAATGTATTGTATATAAAAAACGACAAATTACCTATTGTTTTAATGCTCGAATTTACATATGTTGTCCAAGTCTAGCTACATTCAAATGGTATAGGGTACAGGTTAAATAATTTAATTAACATTTTAAAATACACTTTAGAATGCATAGGCGCCTACTTAATAAATTTTCGAGATTATTTATTTAACAATTTAATTGGTGACACATAGCTTTTTTTTCATAAATATTTATTCAAGAGTAAAGTTAAGTTAACCTAGTTTCCGAAAATATATTTTGATACTTTACTATGTCCGTCTGTAAATAGTAATTTTAATAACTACAGTAAACATAAAAACGGCAATTGAACAGGTACGAGCGTTCCTGTTTAGCTTCTGATAATCGCAATAGTGAGAAAACTTAAATTATAAATACATATTGCACCTGTTTGTTTAGTTATTCATTGATTGATTTAAATGATTTATATTATACGCCACATAATTTGCAAGGATAAAGAGTGACGATCATACGCCCGCCCACTAGGCGGGATGATTCAGTTCGGGTGAATTAAATTTCACCAGGTGATAGATCATTAACCCCTTCGCAACCAGGGTATCCACATATGGATATTTTCAAGTACCGCTGTTTATACCACGATATTCACGTATGGATATTTTGTGCATGGACTTTCTATTACATTTTGCTAACCTAGTATAGCCATTTATCCATGCGTGGATACTCTGGTGTGCTAGTATTTATCGGAAAACGTCAGAAAGTTAGGATATGTACATCAGTTACCATATGTTTTAGTGTAATAACAAACGTTGTGTGCAGTAATAATCAATAATGTTTTTCAATAGTCTGTAGTATTTTTCTATACATAACTAGCTGTTTTGATCATGATCCATATTATGTGGATACGTTTTATGTATCCATATGTGGATATCATGGTATTCGCATAAACAAAAAAATCGCTTATCATTTTTTCCAAAAAAGATTTTTGGTAAACACATAATTCTGGGGGGCCGTTTGGTCTAGGGAAACATAATTTAAAAAAAATGTTAATATGTAATACCTGGTATGGAAAAGAATATTTTAGCCAGCATAGGTGGTTGCGAAGGGGTTAAAATGTAAATGAAATTTGTTATTGTAATAAACTAGTATCCATAGGGTCACATAAAGCAGTTACAGCGCCAGTATAATTCCGGAATATTAAGAAGTATGATAATAAAATGTTGGTGAGATGTACAAGAAATGTATTTTTTTGGCTAAACAACTGTTTCATATCATCTGCACAAGCGGTTGTTACGTAGGGAGGGATTATGAGGATCGCTCTTTATTATTAAAAAAGCTAGAGAGTTATGGTATTCAAGATACAATTCTGTCGTGGATAGGAGATTATTTAACAGACAGGAAGCAAATAACGAAAATAAATGATAAATTATCTGAAGCTAAAATTAATGACTTCGGTATGCCACAGGGCAGTGTGCTAGGACCTTTATTATTTTTAATTTACATCAATGATATAAAGACACACCATGAATGTGACTTTATACATCTTCTTGCAGATGACACTCTCTTATCAGTATCCAGTAAGGATTTAAGTATGGCAATAAACAAAATGAATAAGTCTCTTGATCTAATTCAAAAATATTTAAATACTAATAAGCTGAAGCTAAATGTGGCAAAGACTAATATTAACAACTTCTTTTAAATATAATACCATTGATTTTCAAAATAATGCAATTAGAATAAATACTAATACAATTGAATTTGTAACTGAATTCAAGTATCTTAGTTTTATGCTGGATAATTACTTATCATTTAATGCTCATTATAATTATGTATACAAAAAAAATATCGAAAATATTATACTTTTTTACTAGAGTATCCTGTGATTTATCTCCCTACTCTGCAGTTACTGTTTATACCACAATCATATTACCTCACTTTGATTATTGTGCTAGTCTAATGTATTCCTTTAATGAAAATAAAATATCAGCCGTTCAAAAACTGCAAAATGGTTGCATGAGGATAATTTTAAAATGCAGCAGATACACTAATATCTCGCTTGTTAAACACATTACAGTGGATGTCAGTGCGTGATAGATTATTTTGTGTATCTATGACTTTTATCTTCAAAGTATTAAATAATTTGACTCCAAATTATTTACAAGAATTTATTACCTTTAATTTCCAAATACATGACTATTCAACAAGAAATAGAAACAACTTATATGTACCTAGAGCTAATTTTGCTAATACTACAAAGATGTTGTTTTATAAAGGTTTAGATGATTATAATAAACTTCCTATCTCTGTAAAAAATTCAGTAACTCTTCAGGAATTTAAATCTAAAATTAGTAAGTACATTAGGTCAAGGTGATTTAGTAGATTGTTATACATTATATTATATAGAACTTAGGTCAGTTTTATTTAAGAGATATAGTTATTTTTATAGGTTCATATATCTTTATCAGAAATAATTCACATATAGTATACATTTTTTGTTTAACAATGTTACCTAGTTATACTTTGTCTTATTTTTTTCTTTTTATTTTTATTATGTATTATAAAATGTTATATTCACAACTACCGTCCATCGTATGTATATTAGGAATTACCTATTCAATCAATCAATAAATATTCTTATTATTATTTTTCACTCACATTTTTTTTATCTATACTGTTTTGAGGACTGCACTTCAGAGTGATCATTTTAAGTGCCTACCTCGATTTTACTGCTTGATTTTTCACCTAAGTGAAAAATGAGTACGTGATACGCATTTATAATCAGTAGAATGTCACATATCCATTTTCGAATTAATATACAGGGTGTTAATTTTTGTATTTTTTTAGTTATTGGGCAAAACATTTTTTTATATGAAGCGCAATTGTTTTTTTTGTGTTCGAATTCCTAAGAGAAATACATAAGTAAGTTTTGATTTTTTTTTTCTAGGTGACAAACGAAGCGAGGCCCCTAAAATAATCACCCTGTATATTAAAAATACACAAAAAAAGGCGCACTTGTTAAAATTCGCACAGGATTAATAACTTAATGTAATAATTTAATTTAAAAATTAATTTTGTGTGTTGAAAAAATGTTTGTTATTTAGAAACATACACAAATATTATTTTAATTTTAAATCGTTTTTTAAATTCGTTCCGAGTGGTCCTAAACCATGGATCATATTGATGTATAACAGGTGTGTATTTTTTGGGGTTAAAGAGGCACCATCCACTTCATAAACCAATCTCTCGTAAGTGAGAGGGAATAAAAGTTTAGCCAAAAAAGCATGTAATTTATGCCTTCTTTTTAGAGGGCATAAATGCCCGCGCTTATGGGCATAAGGTTCATTAAAAGTAAACAACTCAACGCTTTAAAATACACATTGAAGAATCAGTGAAAACAACTACCCTTTCTATTTGATACTAAACAGGATTGCATTACGAGATAAAATTCGTAGCATTATAAGCAAAAGTATAATGAAATTAAGAGATTAAAAATATATTTCAAATATAATTCTAACGATAAAGATAATATTCTGCTGAAAAGTTTGTCATCTACTTACAAGGATTGCGTTAAAAAAAACGAAGAATTCGTGTTTAAATCGTAAAGCATGGTATAATGATAATTTATTGAGCATGAAGAACACGTTAAGTGCAGTCCAAGCAGTAGCTCTGTGTTCAAGGAATCCGAGGGTATATGACGTATATAAAAAAGCTCAAAAAGGAATATAAACTAGCAATAAATAGTGCTAAAGTTTCATATAATGATAAATACATCGGCGAATCTACTAACAAGCAAAAGGCGGCATGGGGCATTATTAATAAAAATAAATTTAACCAGAAGAAATCCTTTAATGATTCTAATTTAACTGCAGAAAGTTTTGCACAATATTTTCATGGTACCATAGAAATCCTGACGTTTTTTGGTAACATTGATCAAAAAACAGTTCACTACTCACTAAATAACATCACACAGTCATTTCATTGAATTCTTTGTATTTTGAACAAGTCTCAGTAGCGGAGATCAGTGAGATTATTTTATAACTTAGCAACTCGAGGAGCAGGGACATATGTAACATTGAGAGCAGGATGATTAAATATTTTAGAGATTACCTAGTCGAACATTTAATTAATCATAGCTTTGAAACGGTTGTTTTCCCAGATAGTCTAAAAATTTCATTGGTAACTCCAGTGTTTAAAAAAGGTGACCATAGTATTACCTCAAACTTTGGACCTATTTCCATTATTCCTTTAATCAGTAAAATCTTTGAAATGGTTACAAAAAAGTAGACTTCTATCCTATTTTGTAAAGTATAAGTTGTTAAAAGAATTTCAATTTGGTTATCTACCTGGATAATCGACAACAAAAACTATATATATTATGAACTTATATGACGACAAAAGCATTCAATACAGTTAAGCATGACTTGTTAAAACTAGAAAGATATGGAATAAGAGGCAACAGCTTAGAAATCTTTAGGTCATATTTGGGTATCAGGAAACAAATGATAAAGTGGGGCGATGTAGTTTCCAAATCCTATCCTGTTTCTTGTGGAATACCCCATGGCGGAGTGTTAGGGCCACTGCTCTTCATCATTTACTTAAATGATATGCCTCTTTGTTTAAATAATAATACACATCCAACATGCTTTGCAGACGATACCTCGCTCATAGTCAAAACAAAGAGTGTAATTGAAGCTGAGGGCTGAGGCGACTATGACGGATGCTCAGTTAAGATTGACTAATAGGTTTAAAATTAATTTTTTAAGTTTAAACAGTAGTAAACCGCAAACACTGCACTTTTCTTGCTCAAACTCTCGACAGAGGGTCATCTGTCAATGTATTGGGTGTATATCTGAACAACATATTAAACTGGCAGCCTCATGTGAATTTCTTAGCTGGACGGCTGTCTACTTGTATATATATTTTGAGGCAACTAACATATTCTGTATCCCCGAGTTGTATAAGGAACTTTGCTCTATTTCATAGTGTCATGTGCTATGTAATTCTACTTTGGGGAGGTTCTTGTTATGCCTCACGAATATTTATTTTGCAGAAAGGTGCCATCAGAATCATAACAAATGCTGGCTTTAGAGAACATTGTAAACCATTGTTCAAGAATCTGGGCATTATGTCTTTACCCTGTTGTTTCATGTTGCAATGCCTTCTATTTATTAAAGTAAAGAGAGAATTATACTGTGAGACAGATCCGAAGTACATTGATGCAGTATTAGATATAATGATTTTCTACGACTTCCACAGTATAGACTAAATTACATAACTCTTTTTTATATCTGAGTATAAAATTCTTTAACAAACTACCTGCTAATTTAAGATCTGACTCGCTGTTCCTCAAATTTTTTAAAAATAAGGTCAAACACCTGCTACTGCAAAATTGTTTTTATCCATATGATGAATATTTAAATCATACTTTTTAATTTTAATTATATTGTAACTATGTGAAAATGCAATGTACCTTTTGTGCTGCTATTGTGGACTGTACGGTGTAAACATGTTTATAAATTGTGTATCATGTATGTGTGTTAGGTCCTTTGACTTGTAAAAATACTTTCTGCATAATGCACCAATAAATCTAAATCTAAAAATCTATTTCTTACAAATTAACATTTCACTCTGGCATTGCTTTAATTCAACGCTCTATAAGTGGTACACGTTGTTTTCTGATCTGGTTGTTCTCTTTATGAAGGTACATAAATGATCAGAAATTTAAATCAGTTATCTAGAACAAAAGACATTAAATTGACTTGACGTAGACAAATACCTATATTCTCATTAATTTCGCATTAAGGTAAATCTAATTATATTGTTTAAAATGCTATGAATCGTATCATGTAATCTAATATTTCTTAGTATTTGTTAAAAGAGTTAAGGTGCATTGGTTGATTCCTTGACAATGTGTATTTTACATCTTATATACTTAGCTTGCCTAAAATTTAAGCAATAAAATCCATAAACAAAGTGTGAAGTTACCAATCATATCCTACCCATCAATAATCGTCGTCTTAAAAATTGTTTAATATACATAGTTACCGTTTTTGTAGATTTCTTATATTTTGTAGTATAGTATGACAATAGGGGTCTTAATCAAATACAGTCCACTTTACAAAAGATTATTTAGCATTTTAAGATTGTTGCTGCATAAAACAAACATTATCGCATTTTGTGATATATGTATATTATGCGATTGTTGAGGAGACCAAGATTCTTTAGTGGTTACTCATCATGGAAGCAATAATTAGAAAAATGTGATTCTGATTACTATACTATTGAGATAAAGACAAATATTTACATTTTTTTACATTTTTATCATGACGATATCATACAACGAATGTCAAAATAAATAGGTACTGGAAATATTTACAAAACTAGTAATTGCATTGGAGGAAGTTTGTTGATTTTGAATACTTGTTTGACTAATATTTTATTTTGATATGAGATATGACACCATTTACTGAAACTATAAAAGTTTGTTTCAGCGATGTGCCATATAAAACGGTAAGGAATAATTTCGTTGTCATTTTATGCATTTACCAGCAAAATTTTGATAGAAGTTATCATGTTTGATAGAAATACATATATTATTCTTACTTTCCGAATTACGAGCGTTCAGGTTGTTTTGAAATTGATTTTACTACTGCCCAATTGTACATTTTACTCGACGTTTTGTTTGGTTATAAGATTCTTCAAATAAATAAGCATAAGCTCGATAATAAGTACAGCCACAGTTTATTTCAAACTCATTTGCAACATAAAAAACGTCGGCCTCTTTGATGTTTTGCCGCCGTCAAAGAAGCCGACATTTTTTATGTTGCAAATAAGTTTGAAATAAACTATACGTTTGTATTAAATGAACGGACAACGCTGGTATCCATGTGTTATTTGTGGCAATGAGGGACTAAGCTTATTATTGAAATAGGATATGTCAAGGGTATTAAAATGATATTTCACTAGTGTTGACAAAAATGCGCCGCAGGACATAGACGTACGCATCATAATAAGTGTAATAAAAGAAATTAACTATTTGGGTATTTCTCTACCGGGTACTACTCGTGACTTGCGGACCGATTTGCCAACTCTACATATCACTATAATACTCTGAGCTAACCCTCAGGTCATTTAAAGTAGACGTAGATGGACAAAAAATCGGTTGAAGAGTCGGTCCTTAAACTTCCCGTTTAGAATTTACTGGTTTAATTAAGGAATAATATTATAAGTAAAGACCGCATCTCAGGTAGTCATTCCCGTTACGGACTTGCGTACAACTCTTGTACAACTAATAAAATGAGGATAAATATTGTGAAATGCAATAGTATACGATTTTTTTAGGAATTAATTAATAACCTTCTTGTGTTATTTTACTTTATACATACATATTACTAATTCCTTGCAAAGAACAACATATTTATGTACGCGCGTAATTAATTGAAACGGTGAAGAAACAAAAACGTACATCTTATAAAATGTGGGTGCCGTCGTGTTATAAATATAAGCTTTTAAATACAGAAAATTAGTATTTCATTGCTGAAAATCTAAAGTAAATGTCCTTTAATTAAACCCATTTGAATCACCTAAAACGAAATAACAAAGCACTAAATTAAATGTTGGTTTTGTACGATCGTGAAAGGTCTGTTATATAAATTGAAGATAAGTACCTAATACTCTGTTATCATATTAAATATGAGCAGAAGCCATTTTGGGATTATCCACGCCTCACGAGCTTTAATTCTGCTCCAGTACTGGGTGTGGGGCATGGACGTCAAAAGCACATCAATGGCATGCGCATACTGAGCAGTATGTTTGCACAAGCATTTGATAATCGAGGGGTCATATCTACAATAAATAAACTGAAAGTAGAAAGGAAAGGGGGACGATGAGGTGTGCTCTCGTTACTTCGCAAACACAACGTACAAAAATACAACAGCGATGTATAAGGCTCTTTCTGTCGTATACATAACTTTACCACATATTTTTATCCTTTATGCACACACTTAAAATAGGCTTTCTAATTAAATAATTTTACAATAAGTTCGGATAAATAAACAAGTGGACATATGTGTGTGCTTCCAGTCCAGAAATGACTACCTGTGATGCGGTGTTTTATTACGAGAATAACAATAATAAAGTAATAAGTAACTTCGTAATAATTTTATGTTCTCATTTTATTTAAATAAAGAAATCAACTTGTTCAATATATTTTAATGTTCTCTTCTAAATTTAAACATTTAAAGAACAAAAGACGAAGAAGAAATGTAGGTTTGTCAAGTTTCCCTGCCCTTTTTTTTAAATGTAAAAGGGTGATTGGCTGAAAAATGGCACATAGCATGTCCTACACTATAACAATGCTATTAATTCAATTAGACAATTAAATATTATTGAGTATGGTGCCTAGCATATATTTCTAATCGTGCTTTAAATAGGTTTATGTCTTTTTGTACACAGAACTTTTTAATTTAGTATTTCATAGCGAAATCATCATTCGCGTGGCCTGTCCTCAGACCTCGTTTAGATATTATTTTTATAAAATAGAACCTTTAACTACAATGTACTCAGATTTATTACACATATAATAATACAAGACATAGTGATCATTAGTACTCTCCAATTAATTAAAAATATTAATTGAATTTGCTTGTTTTTTTAATGTCGTGAAGTTTGTCCCGGTAAGCAGGCGTCATTCGCGTGCCTTCAACATTATACATCCTAGATGGGCTCTAAATAAATTTCCTCGTTTTTTAGAAAAATGTTAAGACACGACTGGACAAGTTCAGTTGACCCTCATACGTGAAAAGAGCTGGATGCTTTATTTATTGTTTTAAAACCGTTTTGTGTTCTTGTGTAACCTTCTCAGGCGTCATTTTCGTGGTAAGCATTATTTAAATCAATAAAATTAATTTTTTATTAAATCTTAATTTGACCAATTGTACACAGTAAATAGATTAAATCGACATACAATTTTTTGTAAATTGAACGGTGTTAAATATTTTAATGCAAAAATACGTCTATAATATCATTCTCGTTATCATTCTCGTTTCTTATGGATCACGAGAATGACACTATTAACACGAGAATGACTGATGATTTATTTTCTTAACTTGATCGACAGTTTCTCATTTCTTTATAGTGTGTATATTTGATATGGCAAATAAAAAAAATGACTCAGAAGAAAAAAAAGGATTAAAAGGGAAAGGGACCAAGAGCGTAGGAGACAAATAAGAGACGATCCAGTGAGAAGGGAAAGGAAGAAAGAACAAAGCAGGCAAAAGTATTTAAGACAAAAGAGAGAAGGATTGCAATATAAAAAAAGTATCAGTCAACTGACTCCTAGAGAACAACGCAAGAAGCGAAAGGAATGGAAAATTAATTCAAAGAATTATAGGAATAGAATTAAGGCAACTTTAATCGAAAGAAGACAGATAGAAGAAGATACACCACCGCCTTCGATGATGATAATTTTGTACCACAATCAAGACGCAAGTTAGGGATAAGAAAACTGTAGGAAGTAGGGCATCGGAAAGAAATAAAGTTAGACGTCACAGAGTAAAAAAGGGATTAGAAAAGAAGATTGCTGCTTCTCAAATAAGGACAGGAACATAGTTTTGGTAAATATTCTAAGGAAAAATACAAGAAACTAAACAAAAACCAATATCGATATGCTGCGATCTGTCAAAGCGATTTAGATACGATGGAGAGGTTAGAGTAATATTTTTAAAAATCTGTGATAATTGTAATAAACAAGACCAACTTTTCCGTCTTGATGACACTGATATTTCAGATATACAATTTGAAAATATTATGGCGGTACTACCTGAACCAACTCTAGTCCTAAAAGGAAACAGAGTTTTTTATAAATTCGATAAAACCATTGATATTTTTGAAAGTGTTTGAACTTTTCCTGCCTATGTTAAACACAAATTTTTTAGTTTATAGTTTTGATTATATTTCATAGTCAGGAGCTTTTGTTTTTATAATAATTTTAATATGTTGAATGTTAATATATTTTGTAAAATTACTTGTCAGTTACAATTATTCTTTTATATAAAATATACCTATAAGACTGCAACAATTTTCAAGACTGTTCTATACAGGTTGTATAATGTACACATATTTTATAATATTTTATTATTATCTAGTTTAGGCATGAATCTTAAAGAAGACTTTTTTTTAAACAAGTTCGTTTTGTATGTTTATTTTATATTTGTAATATTTCTACAAATTTACAATCAATTAATTGATGTGTATAATATTTTGTGTAATTTTTCATCATTCTCGTGAAGTTTTAGTCATTCACGTGCCCAAATAATATCAAAATAGCTCATAAATTAACTGTCACTTATAAATGAGTACGTTTTTTGGCCACAAATAATAGAATATGACTTACTAATGAGTGAAATGGAAATTTATCTGTTTACCCTTTTTTTTTTAATTGCCGAAATTTACATTGCGATGTGCCACTTTACAGCCAATCACCCAAAAGAAGAATATGACAAAAACGGTAAAAATTCTCTAATTACTGCAATGAGAATTACCCATTGTCACAAATTTAATTGTAAATTTTGTGCTATTGTCTAATCAATTACTTAATTTTTGTTATAACCTCGTTGATAACATTTCAAATCTTCAAATATAAAGAAAAAGAATTATTATGCGCAAAATATAGGACGATAAATTAGTATTTTGTTAACATATAAAAAGATATTTGGCAGTTATGTTAGGTTATTATGGTTAAAAAATTATCACAGTTGTGTAGGATCGCACCACCGAGTATATGTATAATTCTTTTATTCACCATACGTCACTATGACTAATAACCGCCACTTTATTATTTATCTTTTGTATTATGTAAGGGTTTTTATAGGAAGAATATGATACAATTTAGGACACAGTTGTGATGAGACCTTTGCACGGTACACACGTCTGTTAGTTCTGTTGAAAAATCATTTGCTATTTATTAAATAGTGTTAGTCTAACTAAGTTTGTTAAATTAGTATTAAAATTAAAGTGTTATATTTGATTTGCTAAGATTCGGTATATCCATCTTCTGGTAGAGTGGCTGTTAGTTACCAAACAGATTTATATTAATTATTATATCACTACTTTTACAAAAAACTGATCACAGTGAAATATATTCTCATATGGAATAACTGTTCTGCAAACATAGATAAATAGTAACTAACAATTTTATTCTTAAATTTTTCTGTTCCGTAACTTTACCAGGAAGTGGATATACCGGTAAGCGATCTTTGGATTCAAATCGGACGTGGCAGTCATTTTATTGTAAGAAACGTTCTTTGTCCATTTTGCCTGATTTGTCGGCACATCTATGTACTTAATTTGGCCGGTTTTGCCGGCCTTGTTTATATTTAATTTTGCCTGGCTTGCCGGCACTTGTTTCTATTTAATATGGTCTGGTTTGCCGGCACGTGTTTATTTTTAATTGGCCTGGTTTGCCAGTCCACTTATTTGTATTTAATTTTGTATGGTTTTCCAGCGGACATTTGTGTTTGGTTTAGTCGTGTTTGCTGGCTATTGGTTCTACTTGTATGTCTTTTGCTGTCGTAACTAGATGAAATCCTCTTTATTTAACTATTACTGAATATAATAATTTGAAATGTCATTGTTGAGAATAAATTATCAGTCGTGTAGAGAGATTAAAAAAAACTTACACAAATAAAGTCGAATATAAAATACTACAGCTTTGATACTTATTCCAGTTTTTACACAAGAATTGACATATTAACACATGCTGAAATTAATTTCGAGTTTCGAAAAAATCCCAACTCTTTGGAGGGGGAATCAAACTCGGGACCCGGCGTTAGAGGTAAATGTTCTAACTGCTAGACCACGGAGTCATGTAGATCGTAAAATTATTTTTAATATAACCTATAGATTCTTCTTCAAATAATTTAGAAAATCCAGTGAAAGTAAAATTAAAATCCTACCTTATATGCTGAGGAATATCGTTCGGATCCTACCTACAAAAGAAATGTGGATATAAAACTGAAATAATCTGTCAACAATTTTTATAATTTACGACACAAACAAGATATTTGTTGCATTTAAATGTTTCAAGAATATTTTATTAAAATTACATGTGTTTTGGATATTGGACAAATTGGTTGAAATGTAAACAAAAGGGTTGAGGAACACAAAAATTCTGTTTTAAACTATATACCTTATAGCACCAGCATGTTGACACACTGTATAAAAAATAATCGTTTAATAGATTTGGATGATATTGATTTGCTTCATTCAGAAAAAAGATTTATAAGATATATTAGAATTTACAATAATTAAAAATAATAAAAACGTACCAAATGATCAAATAATGTTCACAGATCACATTTTATACAAAATATAAATAATATGATTTAAAGAAATTACCATCGTTATTCGTACTATAAAATTTAATAGTTTACAATAGCATTTATACTACCCAGATGTGATGAACACAAATTAAAATTTTGTATCATCTGTACTCTTGAGAAGACCTAAAAAGCTGAAACACGTGTAAAGTTTTAATAAAATATTTCTAAGTGCAAAAAATGTCTTTGTTTTTAATAATCTTTTACTTCGTAAAGTTAAAACTGCCTAATTTTTACATGTGTAATCAAGTACTTATATCACGACTAATATTTTATTTAATGCAACGAATCAGCAAAAGCAAAAAATAAAGCTAGGTATAGTATATGGATAAGATTTCTTTCTCTGTTGGTCACTTTTTTTTTCGAAAATAGGAGCATTGGCAAAAACCTCGTTTTCAATCTGTTTGTAATACGAGATAATATTACCTTTATCATAATTTATCTTTATCTATTATTTCAAAACTTGCGAACAGATTGTTGTAATACCTGGTGACGACGAAAGCAGCCCCTCCCCCAATTATTGATGTAAAAGTTTGAAAATTTAAAGCTCAAAGTTGTACAGGGTGTCCTGCATAAAATTAAAACCCCATATTTCATAACTTGAGGTAAATATTGTTCTTTGAATAGAACACCCTGTATATTTTTACAAATTTGAATTGCCCACGTGATCCTCACCACAAAAATCATACAACAATATTTACGTAGTATCTTGCATAATATCTGTATTGACTTGAAAAAAATTATTAAGCAAATATGTATTCCTAACATTATAAAAGTATTGTATATCAAATAAAAAGGTAATTGATATGTTCTAAGAGAAAAATCAACTTAGGAAAAGTCTCGGGAAATATGTTAAATTTTTGACTTTCGGTAAATTTTGATTTACCACCACTTGATACCAAGCACGTTACGATATCTCCCCGACACGGACAGTTTTAATGGTGGAATCATGCAAGGCGATAAGCGGCTAATGGCTAGAACAACTAAAAGTTAAAACATCATAATTATACCTACACGTTCATACTTAACGGCTAATAGCCAGAATTGACCAACTTTTATCTTTTTGGTCGGCCGCTTAGCCGGCTAGAAGTTGCGCATGCGTTCTAACTAGATTTTTTAATCCAATAGACGATGATTTTTGTTTTCAAAATGGCGTTAGAAATGGTCAGAATATGATTTAATTGTAAAGAGATTGACCATTCATTAAATGCTCGATTAAGGGCCGGTCTTTTCACCTCTGAATAAGTTACTGTTAACTAACTAGAAGATTAGAATTGGTTTTACTTCAACATTTTATTTATGAGTACATTCATATTCTAATCATCTAGTTAGTTAACAGTACCTTAACTAAATGTGAAAAGACCGACCCTGAATAATATAAACAAACAAATAGGGAAGTCTCTCCATAGCCCACTGAGATGTCTTATTTGAGTTCTTATTGTGTTCAATGTCTTATCATAATTTGTAAAAATAAACTACTTATTTTATTGTGTTGGAGGAACTGGAGGTACAAAGGCGATTATTAAAATTGGAACCACAAAAAATTTTGGGGAATTGTGATAAAAGGTTTTATTTCAATATTGCAAAGAAAATGTTGCATTCTACTATCATTTTTACTAGTTTTTATTATTAGTATGCAAAATTTGCTTATGCAATGTTTTCACTATCTAGAGCAACAATTAATCTTTGTAAATTTATAAAAGTAACATGTAATAATAATTGAAAAATCATGTACAAAATGTCTTTAAAACAAATGGCTAATGGGATAGAAACAACTGTTAATTTTTATAAATAGAGTAAATCTATATTATACCTAGGTATAATACTAGGTTACAAAAATGATAAATCGTCGAATGAGAATTACATAGTTCTAAGTAACAATTTACTGTTTTTACAAGAGAACGAATTTAAGATAATAGTCTCTAGAATAGTCACTTTGGTTCCATTTTTATATGTGGAATGTATTGAACGAAGTAATTTTGTATTTGCTTGACATGATACATGTAGAATGGTTTAAATTTATCCAAAATTGTAGGAATTAAAGGAAAATTAACTAACCTACGCGTTTGTACTTAGACCATATGCATATGTAAAACATACTTTGGTGTAAAAAAATGCAAATTGTAGTGTAAATTTTAGTAATTGTTCATTAAAGGGACTGTAGAAAACCTGTAAAAATGAATAATCTTTATTTGTGATTTCAAATAATGGTAACGAAAAACATAGATTGTAGCAAATAATTAGTTAGAATTATATGAAAATGAAGTTTATGGCACCATTTTTCGTTCAGTAGTGAAATTTTCTAGCCAGAAAGATGTAGAAAAATATTTACAGTAGATTGTAATAAAAATGTCACTTGGAGCCTTATGGTTCTCATGTGATGAAATTCTTAAAAAGAAAATATTATTTTAGATTTACCACATCACTTTTTAATTAAAAATGTTTTATTATCTACGTAAAATTAACTCTTAGAAGTCACCTGTTTTGAGAAAAAACTACCATACATTAATATAAAAACTTTTTCAAAGTACCTTACCTTTGCATTTCTTTCTTCCGTTACAATCTTCTACTACGTATTTTGTAACTATTAACTGATCCTATAAAAGTAATAAACGCTTCACAACAATTAAATTATTTTTTTTTATATGAAACACGGTATTATTTAGGTACCTAATTATTTAATATAATCAACTGAAAACTTTGCCACAGTTACTATAAAAAAAGTCTTAAAACTTGTAGGTATTTAAAACAAGACACGCAATTCACGGCACACTATCCACCAAACTGAATAACAAAGCATTGTTTTTTTGTTAGTTTTTACTTTTTATAAGAAGCATCGAGACAGCGTTAGATAACCATAAAACAGTTGCAGTACAATAGGTCTGTTCGACAGTGTTACTATAAATTGTGAAATCTACCCTACAATTGTGAGTTGTTATGATGATATCATCAAGATATTAGAACTATATCTTACCCGAACGGCAATAACTATGTAATTAAATATAATATATTGAAATATTGAAAGTAACATTCATATTTGAAATTTGCTTGTTTGACATGTTTATAATTAATTATCAGTTATCACTGTTGCAGTGGTCACTAAATTTTGAAAGAATCAGATTTACCTACATATTATATTATCGGCATTTCAGACTAAAAAATGTTTGCTAGCAGAGATAAAATTATTGTAATATCCAAAGCACCGTAGCTATAGGCACAGCATAGTTCTTATGTCTTACCATACGTATAGTAACTTACTGTACCTATTACAAATAAAATTTTAAAAGAAGGAACATATTATTTTAATGGCTACCTGGTCATTCATAAATCATAAATTGCAAATAATAAAAAACGTTTAGGTATGTCGTGGCATTTTAACTATGGATTATAAACAAGGATAATACATATAATAGAGTTATGACTTTTGTATTTGTTACTTGTTTATTGGCTTGGCAGTTATCCATGGGCTTTTAACCATCATATTTGTCGTTGTGATTGCGCTGTTTTGTGACTTCAATTTTTTCCGGTAATAAAATAAATGTCTAAATATACGCGGTGTCTATTTTGTCACGAAGAAGACAACCTTAATAAATCTTTGAAATAAAAAAATGTTGCTGATATTTATATAATATTTACGTAGAAGTTTTGTTTTCAATTTTTTTAAATTTCATTCACACTTAAATACAAGTTATGAATTAATTAATGTAAAATTAGAGGAAATATGGAAACTATCCTCGTTCACGCTGTAGTCTTTCGAAATTCAAAAGTAGTGGGCATTTGTTGTGTTTAGGTGGATTTAAATTTGAAGACTACAAGCTACAAGTCAGGGTCTACATGGCTCTCCGGGCCGTTGGGTGCACATTTTTTTTTGTCCCCAAAGATCGTGGAGTAAAGGAGTTTCTGATAAGGCAGATGCCAAATTGTTACTAATAACAGTTTTCTTCGTCAGAGAATATCTTACTAATACATTTTTTTTTGGTTACAGGGTCGCCACACTAAAACTGGCCAGTTAGCGGCCATTAAAGTTATGGACGTTACTGAAGACGAAGAGGAGGAAATTAAGTTGGAAATTAATGTTCTGAAGAAGTATTCGAATCATCGTAATATTGCGACGTACTACGGAGCATTTATAAAAAAATCTCCTCCTGGCAAAGATGACCAACTCTGGTTGGTCATGGAGTATTGTGGTGCAGGTAAATTTATATGATTGCACGGAAAGTTTCATTGACACTTTAATTTTTAAACCAGTTGGACAATGTATGTACAAAAAAATACGTATTATGCTAACAAATGACATCAACAAATACATATGTGAGAATATAGAAACACATGTTTTGACAGGGCCTTTTTTTCATTTATTTTTCTTTCTAAAATAGTTTTTTTTTCGAGAGTGAGTAATTATTCACAATTACTCTTCAACCAATTTGATTACCATACTTAGAGAAAAAATGTCATATGTCCAACCTGAAAAAATTTATCTAAGCTGATCTTGAAAGAGCTTTTCCCATAGATTGGGTTAAATTTGAATCAAGGTCTGTCGATTGATAGGGAGTGGTTGGTGATCATTTAAAACTCTTTATAGCAAATCCCATTCATAAAAATCAATAACGAACTTTCTAATCACCAGCCTGTTAGAATGTTACTGAATGACACTAAGAAAGCAAACTAACCAAAATACCGGGTGACACAAGAGACATGTAACACCCTGTAGCATTGTAATTTAAAGAGATAAAATTTTGAAATTTGGGAGAGTTGTATATTGATTGTCCTTTTTTTTTAGGTCAAATAAACATTTTTTCAACTTCATGTTTGACTGGAAATAACCCAAATTTTGTTATTTTAAACGGTATCCTGTATATATTTTTGTCTTATCTGATTCTTCTTAAAATTCTCTTTTCAACCTTATAACAACATGGCATTTAGTTTTAAAAGGACAGTTATAAACCATTTTTTTGCATTAGGTCTAGGTGGCCATGACATACCTAAACCATGAGAGTTATTGATGCTGAGTGTGCTGTGATATTGAATGAGCTCTGGTACGCAACTTTGTGCTTCATATTTTCTTATACGTGTTTTACTCTAACAATTTGTTTATCAATAAATTCATGAATGTTTCCTTGAATTTCTTCACAAAAGAATTTCGTTTTACACTAATCATGAAACTGGTGAAATTCTTTGACTCTGTAGTCAATTTTCAAGTATTACCAATAACACAAATAAATAGTATTTTTTTGAGGTTAGGTGTTGGGTTATTTAGTGATCTCATTTTGTTGCTATTTTATAATAACAAAAATGCAAAACTACGCTGATTGTTACATTAAAAATAATGCCGTCAAATAGCAAAACAAATAACAAAACTACGAACTTCGAATTAATCATAACCTCACTTGTCACTTTTCACCAGTTGATACGCCCGGAATTCATGTAAAAATTGACGAAAAATAGAACATGCTCTAATCCATCAATAAGTTCACAAAGAAATTCATGAATTTATTTGATATCCAATTTGGTACATACTTATCCAACTGCTTCATGAAGCGACTTCATGAATTAATTCATGAAAAACTTTTTGGTGTAAAACAGTTATTAGACCTAATCAGTAGTTGCAGAGGCTAACTTTATGTTTAAAAAATTTCCCTAAACCGTCGAGATCATAAAACCTAAGATAGGAATCCCATTTTGCAAAATACAACTCTCCCAAATTTCAAAATTTGATCTTTTTAAATAACAATGTTATAGGGTGTTACATGCCTCCTGTGTCACCCGGTATATACATATTTTCAGAACGACAAAACACGATTGAATGTATGAAAAATACACTATCTTCGATAGAAACAAAACAATTTAACATGTTTTACTATATTTATATATTCCAATATTCTCTAATTCTTGTCGCCAGTGTAGATCACAACATTATTTATTTAGTACTTTTTAATTCAAAGTAAGCATTGATTGATTGCGAATTTAATTTATTTTTGTTTTTTTTTTCATGTTTGTTTAGTATAATTAATAATTAACGGGGAATAAAAATATAATATTTGACAACTCTAAAATCTTAATTCATCTTATCTAGTAGTCTAGAGTTAAAAAAATGTTTTTAAAAACAATTATAGGAGTAAGTAGATTATAAATGATAGACATTTTGCATTAATTTAAATAAGCGACAGCCAAGTTGTATATAAACTAAGTTTTAAATTTTATTAGAAACCTTCAGCGTGTTAACTGAGGTGTTAACCTAATTTATCTAATAGTAAACAAATATCGAGGTAAATTATAAAGAAATTCTGAATGAAAATATTTCCTTAACCTTCTTAATATTACAAATACAAGTATAGCCCAGGTGTTATTGATTTCTAATCAGTGTTACCGAAAGAAACTGACACATTTATTTTACTTATACACAATCTATTTTTACACGTGTTCTAAAGAACTGAATATGTTACATTTAACCGCCTTCAGAGGAAATTCATGGATTATCATCTTTTCAAATCATTCCAAACGCAAGTTGTGCCGCTCTCGTGTAGTTTTTAAAAGACTACTTATGATAGAAAAGCCCTAAAATATCCTAGAATTATACTTGCATAGTTGGGAACACACATATAGACTTTGTTTACATTTCCTTAATTGCCACAAAAATTGAGCTTCCGCGTGAGAAGCGAGGTGCTGCTTTTTTGCTCTTGGGTAAATTAGTTAAGCCAGGTAGCGCGGCTCTTCTGATGATGAAACATATAGCTGAAGCTGAAGTCTGGTGTTTTTTGGACTATCCATGGGTTAAGGAAACAAATCTTATATCTGTTTGCCCAACTATAGGTACCTCGCTTAATTTTATCAGGGATAATATTAACAAGTGGCACTCGCCTTATCAATCAATTTGATTGATCACAGATTATAATTTCTAAACAGAAAATGTGACCTCGTATCACGATTTTTATGTAGCATTTGGATTATAGCAATTGATGATACTGCTACTGTCCCCACAAACACATCGTAGATTCAGCGATTGAAACTCCTGGTAACACATACTCACTACTTTATTAACTAATTAATAATTAACAGTAATAACTTAATAAATGACTTAGAAGTTACTGCACTTCTTTAGCCTCTAACTTGTTTCATTTTTACTGGCACAATTCCAAATCAGTACTGAGCTCCTGGACCCATTATGTGCATTATATATCCATCTATGTACGATCTAGTACTTTCTTGAATATTCCTTGCAGAACAATTCTAGTCTTTATAGATATAGATTTCCATGGCTATTTTATTCAAGTTTTAGTACCGATAACGCCATCTGTGGGCATATTTTGGAACTATTACAGCGGGTCACGTAACAATACAATAAAAAAATTACCTATTAGGTGCACTACAGAGAATTTAACAAATGAAATTACACTCCACAGTATCAGTATAACTGACAAATAATTACTACTATAAATATACAGCCAGTGAACCTGGTAATAAATATAAGTAAGAAAAAAAAAGCTAAAGAAAGAATATAATGTTCAATAATTAGAAACGGTTTGGAAATTTATACAGTAGCTATTAATAAGCCTTTTTAAGATACTATGGTCAGTATAATTTGTGATCATGATCCGTTTTTGATGGTTGCTCGAACAAACATAGAACTAGTGAAAATAGTTCAAGAATTGTACACAATATAAAACCGCCAAATTCATCTGATGTTGGCGAAATTAACAAAATTATTAACATAGTCTTTTAATAGTAGATAATGGCCACTCAGGTACATATTTTTTCCAAAATAACCGAGAATGTTCGTTATTAAGTACATGCGGTGGAATGTTAGACACACTCAACATAAAAATGAGATAATACAGAAACACCCAGTATAGAACTTGTATCTGGCGATTTTTTATATGACGTTTGCTCTGATGTGTATTTTACAATTACTGGAATTCGAGCCCACCAAATTCGTCTTGCACACAAAGCACTTTATTATTGTTCATTCTGGAAAACGTTTAAGAAATCTGTGGATCTGATTCACAAATGGCAAAGCTCCCGGCCGGAGAGATATTTTACAATATATCACCAACACGCGTCGACGGCCATTAAACAACTAACACCTCTGATGTGGACTTTTGTCATATATCCTACAATGACACTGACCTGCAATAGAGAATTTAATCCCAACGATAATATTATAAAAAACAGTTAGAAACGAAAATGTACGCCCATAAAATATGTATCATAATGATTTATTATTACTCATTCTCAAGAAAAAACAGACTATAATTTTCAAAATTATTTAACCTGAGTAAAACCCCTGTTCCACTGATTTACGTATGCTCAGATTATCTTTGTGTGGCATAGTATCCCCCTGTTGAAAAGTTGTAGACTAGATGAGTATAGGTTTACAAATTTGTGTGGTAGATTCCTGAAGCTATAACACTAAATTACCCAGAAAAGAAAAATGAACACTAATTTTTAATTTTCCTCTAAATATTTTATATAGATTGTAACTACATGTTCTTATTAATATTTCAGGATCCGTAACTGATTTAGTAAAATCAACGAAAGGTCAGTCACTGAAGGAGGAATGGATAGCATACATTTGCCGTGAAATCCTTAGAGGTCTGTCATATTTACATTCAAACAAGGTTATCCACAGAGATATCAAAGGACAGAATGTTCTGTTAACAGATAATGCAGAAGTTAAATTAGGTAAGTTTGGTACTCGTTTGTTTTAAAGCCCAGAGTTAATTTCCGTTTATTACACAGGTTAAACAATAAAAGTAAAACTTTATAGGGTTTAGTAATAAATTAATCAATTATTTGATTTTACCGATTGCTTCTGTATCAACAAAATCAGTTAATTGCAAAGTGATATTAGATAAGACAATCTTTGTAAAATAACACACTGTGTGATCCCTATGTATGTACTGCATGCGAAAGAATGCGATGAAAGAGGAAGATAGCCAACTGATATGAACATTTCTGATATTCCATAGGCGCGCTATAGATATTTAATAAATATAAAATACCTTAACTTTAACTTTCGCAATTCTTACATGATGCAGAACTTATATCTATTATCTATCGGATGATTCTTATAAGATACACATTTTTCAAATTTTAGAATGTTTTAAAAAAATATATCTATAACTGACTGACCGTCTTTCCAGTGGCGGTTTGTGGGTCAAGAGATGGGGAGGTCAATTAGAAAAGTTTACTGTATTACCTACCTTTTAAAGTGATTTAAATTCCAAGTCGATCCTCCGGTCTTTTTGAGATGGAAAGCGGTCAATTACTTTTTCATTAAAGACTTTTATCTTCTTTATTAATGCCCTTTCTATGTAAGCATAGCTAAAGAAGATAACCTTTCCTGACCCATGGTATTTCTTAAAAATGTCTTTATTCTTTTAAGGTGGAAAAACAACATTCACTTTCGACGGTAGTCATAGGGAGAGTACACAAGATTTTTAACAGTTTGACACTATCAGAAAAAGTATTGCACAAATTATTGTTAATAAAAAGCTGTAACAAAGCAACTGCACCTTCACTATTGGAAAAATCTTCTCATATAATACTTCTAATTCAGTTTTAAGTTTCAAATGATTTATGACTGGATACTCCGTTTTAGCTAATTTAAACATATCTTGAGGAAAGCTTTTTTTATAATCTTTAAATCGATCTGCGTGAAATAACTGAGACACTGCTAAATGATTACTAAAGCCAAACCTGTTTTTGATCTCAGATGTAATTATATCACAAACTTCTAATGAAATTCTCCTTTTTGATTCTTCCGTTTTACATCTCTGGGCAGACTGCATGGATCTCTCCTCCAAATAGTTATTCAAAATTTTATTTCTGATGTCTTCAATTTTACTATCAAAAACGCCAATACACTTATTTACTGTTATGACATCGATATTACATTTTTGTAATTGATTGAACAATATATCACAATGAGGCATAACTAAATGAAAAAATTTTAATCAGTAAAGAAAATGTTCATTTTGTAAGTAGTTTTTTAAACCAATAGCTTGGTTTAGAGTGTTGTTTTCTGATTCATTATCAATGATTTTTTCTAAACAATCTAATAATTCTGTTCGATAGGTATAAACAGTCTCTATATGCACTTTGTATTAAAATTTCGTCGTGTTGGAGCCGCTTTAGGTAATCTCACCTTAACAACATTATCTAACACCGCTGTTCATTTTGGCGATTTTCCAAAGAATGAGAAAAAGCTATATAAATTGGCAAAAAAAATTTTTATGCTTTTATCCTGACTTGATGCTTTTTGTAAAATTAAATTGAGTTGATGAGCGTAACAATGAATAAAATTTGCTGAAGGATAACTTTTTTTAATTTTGGCTTGTACACCTCCAAAAGCACCACTCATTACTGATGCTCCATCGTAACTTTGTGCTATCAATTTTTCAGTACTTTCATTAATTTTCAGACATTCTAACTCTTTTAAAATTACATCCGTCAAATGCTGCGATGTCGTTCCTTGAGGCTGAATAAATTTCCAAAATCTCTCACATATAACACCGTCTAAAACGTATCTAAACACAAAAACTACTTGTACTTTATTATGTCCATCTTTCAGTTTTAATATATTTTGTACAACACTCATATTTAATAGTAAACACCAAAAACACTGTTTTACTTAATTTCACAAGTAGAGATTTACTAATAAAATGTTCACAAATAAAAACATTAAAAACAACGCGACAGAATTTACCGACCAACACGTACCTAGTCAGCATTAAGACTACTTTACTGAACTTCGTGCGTTACCGTTTACGTAAAATCTGTCAGGGACATTGTCTCCGCCAGTATTTTCTGTCTCTTTTGCTTTCTGACGATTCGCGCATAAGTCTATTTCACTTTAATTCGTTGTAAATTCGGTCCGTAGCTAGCTTTAAGGACAAGTTGTGGATTGACCCAAGATTTTTAAATTCTATAAATGAATAATGTAATGAATACGAAATCCTGCGATCTAGATATTTGAATAGTATTGTGCATAGAATGAACTAGAAACTTTAATATATTTTTTAAGAATATTAAAAATATATATATTACATATCTTTAAACTTCAGAATATGAATAGCCCTATTTTTTATTTGTATGTGGGAGGTCATTGACAAAATGACCCTATAGAAGAACCGCCAGTGTGTCTTTCATGTAATAAGCGAGCGGCACACCAGCATAGCATATTTTTCAATGAATTTCTCAAATTTAACAAGTTCATGTCAATACCGACTATAACGTAAATGAACAGTACTAATGCATTCCTCGCATTCTTTTGTCGGTTCTTATTTCGCTTGACAGACTATACAGGGTGATTTTGTGAAATTTCCCACATCCCTAATTTTGTTATTACTTCCTCATCCCTCAAAATAAGGAAGTTGTGTATTCGTGAAAAAAATTTTGAAAATTTTTATTGCATTTCTGGACGAATCTCGATGAATTATGACGATACACAAAATTTCAGACAGACAAAATTTTCTATCTGTGTAGTTCGCGATAACAATTAGAGTTTTTGAGATAAAGCTTTCAAATTTGGTACACACATTCTAGAGGTCAAGGAAGAGATTGAGTTCGTTGAAGAGCAAAATCGGTCCCAATGTCTAAAAAAATATTAGTGACATTCCACCAATGTGACTTTTTTGAAACATCAAAGAATGTCACTTTTTTTGAAACGTCAAAAATTACTTTTATTATAAACTCCACCACACGTCGAGTTTTACTACGGTTAGGAAGTTCTGATCCCCAAGTAATTGGAAGCGGTTTTTTTATTATTACGTAAAAATGGTAAATGCAAAAGTTATAGAACTTTTTTGTAGATTTTGAAAACATATAAGAAAAACAATGGAAGCATACAAAATGGCAACAGCTATTCATTTTTTTTTTTTTTTTTAATTGAAAACCTTATATATTTTTACATATTTGAATAGAATGCTCTCATGAATACAATAATATAGCATTTGATGGGTGTATCTCTAATACCAAGGAAGATATGAGAGACACTTTGTGTGATTCACACCCCTATGTCTTTGTTATTCCCAGCAAACATTTTAGTATAATTTGACGACAAGACCACCTAAATTATGTTTAATAAATTCAGTCGCAAAATTAGAAGTAACCATATTTAAGTAAAATTTACGATGACGCGACGTGGAATCGACATAAGTGGAGAATAAGACGACCTCGAAATTTAGTTAAATTAACTAAGATAGGTAAAATTACATAGAACTTCCTTGTAGTTGCACAGTATGTTTGGTTAGTAATATCAAAGATTATATAATACGTATTTAGGTATATTTGACTTCATTTCGACGTCAATTCGACATTGAGTTGACTAGTTTTAGGTAAAATCCGTAGATTTGCCATTTGCACATAAATTCGTTTTGTGTGCAAATAGCAAATGACTCATAGTAAAAAAAAAAGAATTTTATACTTATTTGGTATTTTTGCTATAAGTAGTAGCAACATTGTTGACAGTCATCTACAAAATTGAAGAGACACCTAATTCATAGTAAGATAGAAAATAAATGAATGCCTATGATAAAAATAAATCCAATTTAATTGCGTAGTATCAGAAGTTCCCGGTTGTTGAAATTAATGTGCCAAACATTTTTCCGTACATGTTAGCACTTGCACTTCGAAAAATAACCATGCGCCTCCAAAATATTCAAATATGAAAATTCCTATTATCAAGTAAAAAAATTTTAATTATAGTTTGAGCCAAAAGTATGTTAGACTTGATGATGACTTAGCAGGTATAATTATGTATTTTTTAACCTTTTCATCAGTTCGTTTCCATACAAACTCATTTTGAAAATTTC
This sequence comes from Rhamnusium bicolor, assembly GCA_029963845.1. Taxonomy (NCBI): domain Eukaryota; kingdom Metazoa; phylum Arthropoda; class Insecta; order Coleoptera; family Cerambycidae; genus Rhamnusium; species Rhamnusium bicolor. The sequence goes on along the minus strand of JANEYF010004875.1, from coordinate 106,221 downwards.
AATTTCAAATCGTACTACAACTGTGTTAAAAAAATATGGCGTCTTGCATTAATTTGACCTTAAGGTTAACTGCCTTTGAAAATGTAACCACAAAGAATAATTGACTAATTGGTTGAAGTCAGGTAGATAAGCTAAGTAGAATTTATCGACGTTTTCAACCTAATATTACTTTAAAGGAGCATAATAAAGGCGACCAAATAGATTGCTGTGTAGGTACAAATTACATAGGATTTCCAACAAAATCTAGAATATTCTACCATTATGACGTTTTTCAGTCACCAAAAAAGGTAAATATTACATAATTATACTACCTATTACAACTTTAATAGAAATTTACCTCTAAGGTAATTTGTGGTTGATTTTTTTTAGTCGTTTTTCCCTTGCTGCTTTAGTTAAAAGTACTTTTAAGCAAAATAGTGTACCAGGTAGATTTATTGGTATTATTTACATAAATTTAAATATAGATTAAAACCAATAGGTAAATTTCTATATGGGAAGTGTATTTTTCCAGTTAATTTTACGTCAACTACCTCAATAAGTAAATTCGTCTAACCAAGTCGAGTCATAGCTAATTTGATGGAAAATGTTTGCTGGGTTGCTGACTATTCAAAAATAGTTTATAAAAAAGTTATTAAAAATAGTATTTGTCTTGGTAATACCATTTTTAAAATACATGTTATTAAAAATTTTGTACTTAACTTTTTTATATACCTACTAAAATTATTAACCAACTGTATCCATTTTGTGAGCTTCCATTGTTTTTCTGATATGATTTCCTAAATCTACATAAAAAGTCCTGTAACTTTTGCATTTTTTTTTTGTAATAATAAAAATAACAAAATTAGGGGGGTGGGAATTCTCACAAAATCACCCTGTACAGTACAAAATTTTTATTCATATTGTGTCGTGATTCCAAAATCTACATAAAAAGTCCTGTAACTTTTGCATTTACCTTTTTTTTTGTAAAAATAAAAATAACAAAATTAGGGGGTGGGAATTCTCACAAAATAACCCTGTACAGTACAAAATTTTTATTCATATTGTGTTGTGATTTGACTATAACTACGTTCTCGTTTCAGTAGTAGAGATTTAAATTAAACTTAAGGAAACGAGAATCCTTGTTTTAATTCGTAAGGTCAAGTGGTAGCTACTGAATTAATAATGTGAACTTCCTGTGTTATAATAATTAATTTTGAATATAAAAGAAAGATTTCTAATTAGCATGAGATAACACTCATCATATAACAGTAAGGGGACTTACTGTCAGTACTTTAATAAATAATTATTTGTATTAAATGAAACCAATAATAAAATATGTAATTTGATATTTCATCATGATCCGCTGTTATAGCTGAATCATCCTCATCATTGCAAATTGAAATAAACTCCTATAGAGATCTATGTCAGATCATTGATCCTTGAAGACACTATTTATCTCACTTAAAATAATTTACTTCTTGGGGTAATTTATAACAACTAAGTTAGTTTATAACAAGTATAATTTATTATTTATATATTACATCTTTAGTAGGTATAAACATTACAAATTTATTTCAGCACTTAATAAATATAGTTTATAACAGACTAATTAATTTTTCCCGTAATAAATTATCGACTTTAATTTTGTTGCCTATATTATAATCTTTAAATGTTTATGATTTCACAGGTGTAATACAATTTTTCATGTTATTATTATTTGGAACAAATTGGCGCCCTATAATGCCTTAGTTGCGGAAATTTTTTTTACATATTTTAAAATATTTTTGTTCCATAATGTACTAAAAAAGTATTTCACACGTAAGGAATTTATTATTCGACAAACATTACAAGGCACATACAGGGTGTCACGCTTAAATGTGATACAAACATGTAACTCCTTTATTTTTTTGGCCGATTAAAAAAAAAAAATTTGAATTTGGGTTAACAAAAACTCTACGTGTGATTATGCTTTCTTTATTAGTGCAATACAGGGCCAACTGGGATACCTTTTTCAACGTCAAAAACTGCTAATTACTATTAGCGATTTTTTTCAAAAAAATTGATTACATGTTCTTATTCAGCATCCCTTAAAACGTTTTATCACCATTTCATCAAATTCGGATCATCTTCAGGCGAACACCCTCTGTTGCATTCCTATAACTTTATTTTTGTCCCGATTTAAAAAAAAAAATGTTTTTTGTGCAGTAAAAATCAAACATTGATTTATAATTTTATTATTAATAGTAAAATATAGATTATAAACTAAACTATGGAGTGTTCTCCTGTAGATGATCCAAATTTGATGAAACTTGGTGATAAAACGTTTTAAGGGATGCTGAATAAGAATATGTAATAAATTTTTTGAAAAAATAATCGCTAATAGCAATGCTAAAAAAGGCATCCCAGTTGGCCGTGTATTGCACTAATAAAAGCAGTATCACAGGTAGATAGTTTTTGTTACCCTACATTCTAAAAATTTTTTTTTTTTAAATCGGCCAAAAAATAAAAGAATTATAGGCTTGTATCACATTTAAGCGCGACATCCTGTATATGCGTATGGCGCCAAAATTTATTGCACCACAATTCACAAAACACTAAACAATAATTTTCTGAAAGTTACTTTTTGGGGTAAAGTTACCCCATGTTAACACTAATACAAACGTTATGCGAATGATGGTCCCCATTCTAAACAACCTTAACCCTTTGTACTTATCTTTATCTCACTGACACAATATGTTTGTCAAGCAGTACAACTCATATTGGTCTAAAAATTTGCCTGCAAATACTTAATAACTAGGTGTGTATGTATGTACTGATTTAACAAGTAATGTTAGTTTTTTAAATTTCTGTAATATTAGTATTACAACAATGTGAATAATGCAATATCACTCTTATCAAGCATCAAGTCTCATCATTTTCCAGGAGATATATATTTTTTATTATTCAATATGTTTTCATTCTTTAATTATAATCGCCTTCCTTTCACCTTCTTCTTTTTTCAGTCGACTTTGGTGTATCAGCACAATTAGATAGAACAATTGGTCGTCGTAATACTTTCATTGGAACCCCTTACTGGATGGCTCCTGAGGTTATAGCTTGTGATGAGACCCCAGATGCAACATATGACAATCGCAGTGACTTATGGTCTCTGGGTATAACGGCCTTAGAAATGGCTGAGTCACAGCCACCTCTCTGCGAACTACATCCAATGAGGGCTCTTTTTCTTATTCCCAGAAATCCCCCACCACGTCTTAAAAGTAAAAAGTGGAACAAAAAGTTCCATGGCTTTATTGAAACAGTATTGGTCAAGGACTACCATGAACGTCCTTACACTGAACAATTATTGAAACACCCATTTATAAGGGACCAACCTACAGAGCGTCAGGTGAGAATTCAACTTAAAGATCACATTGATCGATGCAAGAAGAGAAAGCAAGAAAAAGAGAGGGAAGACTACCGATACTCTGGCTCAGAGAATGAAGAAGAAGAACCTCAACTTGCAGGAGAACCTAGTAGTATTGTTCAAGCTCCAGGAGGAGATACTTTACGTAGAAACTTCCAACAAATACAAGAAGGGCGCACCCTTAGCCAAGTCGAACCACCACCAAGGTATGATTGGTAATAAAATATTCTACTTAATATTTATAATGATTTTATTTTCAGAAGTGGTAAAAATAAAGAAAGAGAAGAAATTCCCGAACCTGGACCTCCAGCACGACCTCCCATTCCACAAAGGATTATAGTTGTACCAGATCCTGCCCCACCTAGACGGTATGTATATGTTATTTTTCTATCGGTATTATTAAAATTGGTAAAATTCGTATTCACTTCACAAGCTGATAAACATTTTTTAAACTGGACAACTGAAATTCTGTTATACTATTTTCCATAAAAAAATTCAGCCTATTCAGAATCGGAATGGTAGAAGGAGCATTTATCACAATTTTTTTTAACAATATCTGATAGTATTTGCTAATGGTGGGAAGTTGACCGGTAACGATGTTTCCGTGATCGACCGGGACTGACCGGTCGAGATGGGTTACAAAACCGGTCATTATTAAAAATGAGAAATAAAAGTGCCATTGGATGTATCATAATTTTCTCATCAAAATGGTGTGTAATTGTATAAATGAGGTTTATTAGGTTTTTTTGGCATTTTATTTTTTCACGCCCAATGTCTAAACTGGGCTCACCTAAATATTTCTTTATCACAGATGTTCTCGTTGCGCACTGATTTTGTTATGAATTTATCGAACGTAACACTTTTTGGAGTTGTGCTTTTAGGGAGTGAATAATTGCTTCACATTTTTGGGATATTTTTGTCAATTTTTTACTATGCGTTGTATCAGGCAAAAGTAGCATGCGTGGCAGTTAATGAAATTTAGGTTATGTCATATCTTAGTATTGAAGCATGGGACCCAAAGGTTACTTTAGGGCGTAACTATCAAATGAAGTATTTCAGAAAAAAAAATTGCAATAATTGAAATTTGCGAAAAAAAGTTGAACAATTTATTATTTTTTTAAACAATTTGTGAAATATTTGTGACATTTTTTTTTTTGAGAAGCAGGAGGAAAATATATCGATAGATATCAAAATTCATAAGGTTACATGCTTCAATACTAAGATATAACATAACCTAAATTTCACGAGCCACCACTTGACTTTGATACCTCATTCCACTGAACCTGGCATTGTGCATATTTTTTAACACCAATTGGTTTTTTTTTTTTCAAAGAAATCTCAAACATTTTGGCATTTTTTTAAACAAAAAAATCTACTATTTGACCAGTCAACTTAATCGTGATCTGACCGGTAAATGACCGGTCATGGTGACCGTGACTGAGTGACTGCCAACACTAGTATCTGCAAATCTGAACTCACTAAATTATTTCCAAATTGTTTTGAGCTCAATATAGGAGTGAAACAAAGTTTTGAATTTGAGTCATGTGGCATCATCTGACAAGTTTTGTGTTAAACACATGCAGCCAATAAAAGTTAAGACGTTATGCCATGTTACTTACTGTGTTATACAGGGTGTCTGGAAATGCATGGACAACGGTTGACCACAGATTTTTGAGGTTAAAATAACACTATTGAGATAAACTTACCTGCTGTAAAACAGATGAGAGATGGCGAGCGGTCGCGCAGATATCGTTACGCCCTACTCAAAAATTATTGGTGCGACAAACTGAAGTATAATACCAGTGGCGTGTAAATTATAACAAATTACTGTGAATGCAAACAAAATACTTACATAAAGAAATACTAGTTATTATCCAATCACTACATTGCATTGTTTTCATATGTTAACAGCAGTTAATACGAGTAATGATTTGATATTTACATATAAAAACAACAACATAAGATAATATAGGTTAGGTTAGGTTAGGCTATGCTTTCTGTGAGTGGGTTCCCGCGGACCCCCCCACTGCGGCCATCAGCAGGCCTATTGTGGCTCACTCCTAGTTATATTTCACCCAATAAGTTCAGTCTCTTAATGAAACTGAGAATGTGTCCAGATCCTCTGGCAGCAGTTGCCCTTTGCCAAATATTGAGAATCGGGTCCTCTCCACAGTGGAACAGGTGCATAAGATGTGGTCTGCTTTCATATCATCCTCCAGGCATAGATGGCACTCGGCGTTTTCCGTTAGGCCGAGTTTATGCAGATGATAGTTTAGTCGGCAGTGCCCGGTACATAGGACTGTTAGAGTTTTCAGGTTTACCCTGTTTAACTCTAGAAGTTTCTTAGCTCTTGATTTCAAAGGGTATTTTATAAACGCCTTCGAATGAACTAATCCTGGTAACTCTTGCCAATATTGGATAGTTTTTCTTTCAGCCCAGGTTGAGATAGCCATGTTAGCAGTACTTGAAGATGTGCCAAGTATCGGTTCTGATCCGATGATTCGTGATCCCACACCTTCTCTGGATAAGGAGTCGGTTATGGCATGAACCTTGGCTTGAAAAACAGTTGCAGTAGTACCTAGGCTTGAGGATATCTTCACCCTTGGTCTGTAGTTATGTACTCTGGCTCCTGTTTCCTCAGGAGTTTTGGAACCGTCAGTAAACCAGCAACTGTCTGCCCTCAGTAGGTCGGCCTTATTCCGATCCCACTCTTTCCGGAGAAAGGCTGTTGAAGGTCAGCTTGTAGATAATACCTATAACAACACCTAGTAGATAATATAACAAATTTCACAAAAACAGAGTTAATATGTAACGTCTCTTTATAATACATTTTTTATTCTGCTCTAGCCGAGAAGTGGGGTAACGTTGAAATTTGGTCAACGACACATACCCGCCGCTCGTCATATGTTTTGCTGCATATACAAAATTATGGAATAAGTGGAGATGCCCTGCTTGTTTTTTTTTAAATAACTTCATAATGATTTGACCTACCAATCTTTAACTTGGTTGATTCAATTGCTTATATGAGAGTAATGAACTTCAAGAGAAGAAAGAAAGGAATATATACAGAGTGTTAATATTTCGACATCCTGGGCCCCTACTTTGCCCCAAAACTTATTTTTTTATATGCCAATGTCTTTTTCAGTAAACAAATTCAAAAGAATAATTTGTTTATGAACTTTTTGATTGCATGTTTCGTATGGTTCATTTCGAAATTACTAGTCGGTGAAATTTCATTAAAATATAAGTTGGTGGTGAAATTTCAAATGTGTCATCACTATTTTCTGGTTTCTCTTAATTTTCGGTTTCCATTACTTTTACATTCATAGCTTAAAAAAAGAAGATATAATAATCGTGAATATTATGTTATTAATTTTAATTAAAATCACATTTACTTAATATGACCGCACTAATGAAAAAAATTAATACGCCAAAATGCACAAATATTAATTGTGCGTAACTTGTGTAATTTATTTGTATTTTTTTTCAGACCACTGCCGCCACCGCCTGATAATAATTTTGCCGCTTCAAGATCTCAGCAACAACAACCTCAAAGAAACTCACAGCATCAGTTCAAGCCTATGGTATGTTCAAATCTCAGACAGTGTATTGAAATATGTTACTACTTTATAGAACCACTATTTCTCTAGATTTCATTTTTTTATGTTACGTATTTTGTACTTACTACTTCTGTCAATTATCCTCAATTAACATAACATAACATTCTTCATTGTAACATATAATCGCTGTCAAGTCAAAATCTGATATCTGGAGATTTTGCTATTTTTGTGATGTGGGTACCATTTAACAGCTCCAGCCTTTCTATGTGCTATAGTAAAACCAGCTGTGTGTAAAATCGTTCGTTATTAATTTATTTGCGACTTATTATGGTTTTTCATGTTTGTAAAATTTGGTAATCTCCACATACCAGTTTTTGATTTGACAGCGACGATATGTTTCTGTTTTAACCGTAATTATTACTAAAAACAAATTTTCTAATTATCTGTGGACTGTGATTTGTATATAGACACCAGTCACATAGTTTCCTTTTCTGGGTACCATAATTTAATGCCTGTTTACAGTACTAATGTAGCAAGTACCATCATTTTAACACAATTTACTCAAATTCCTAGCATCTTCTAGAACTGTACAGTCGAAACTGCAAACACCAGTTTCTGATATTGTGACGTTACTACTGAATTATAAGTGTTGCGTATAAAAATCTTATATAGTCATTATAAGAAATGATATACAGGGTTAAGAAATGATAATGATATACAGGGTATTACAAAGTTATATGTACATACATTAACTGTGTGAGAAGGCGGTTCCAAATTACCCGTCATGAATAAATCCATCGTTCATCGCGATGGTGTAGTTGACTAGAGCGCGTGATTGCAAGTATGACTAGAAATCTATCTACCGTGGCTGCGAGTTTGAATCTCGCCACCGAAACTAGCAATGTTGGAGGGAATGATTGTATGTCCACGTTTTTCTAAGTGTAACAGTATCGGCTTTGGATTCAGGGGTTGTCTAATTTCTGTAGTGTGGTAGTTCTTTGTTACTGAGATACAGGACGTTTTATTGATTTTGATCAAATCTTTCTTTGGTCATAACTTTTGAACCACTCTGTATAATTGATGTGATCTTGTTACGTATATTTGACTTGACAAAATTCCATAAATATCAAAATCGAAGTCCAGAGTTAAAAAAAATATACTGTTTGATTTCCTATAAAAAGACACCCTGTATAGCATTATTTTGGGGTCTGTTTTCCGTTTATATTAAAAGCAGGTCTATATTTAGAAAACGACGAGTGTGACAACTATAAAAAGTACATCACTGGGTTATTTTTTATGGTATTTTCAAGTCTCTAAATAGTCTTTCAAAATTATGTTATACAGGATGTTGTTTCATAGGAAATCAAAAACAGTATATTTTTTTTAAATCCATACGTGAATTTTGATTTTGGTATTATAGAGTTTTATCAGGAAAAATTAGTAAGATATTACATAACAGGTATAAACCAATTAAACGGAGTGGTTCAAAAGTTATGTCTAAAGCCGTGTCAGATGACATTGAAGTAAAAGTTACGAGCGGCATGGGACGGTAGTACTATATTATAAAAATTTGTATCTCTTATTGTGGTTTATTACCGATTCAATTGGTGAAAGTTATATGTAGTGGTGGATGCATTACTGTCGATATTGCTACAACCCCTGGGGTGTGAAAGGGGATAACGTGTTATCACGGATTCCTCAATATCTCTTAAGCCCAATAAGATATCGACTTGGTTTTTGCTCTCAAAGATTACCCATGCACATGTCTAAAGACATAAAGCAGTGCAGAAAGTAAATGAAATCAGAAGATTGGTTAATTGATGAGAGGCATCGAAAAAAATTGAGCAAAATCGAATGATTCTGAAATAAATGCTATATCATAATCATATCAAAATGACGAAATGTTAAATCTGTGGGAGACAGAGGGTTGATTTCCCCCTCAAATCACACTACCCCACATGATTTTTTCCCGGCAAATGGAATGAAACAAGTTCCAACCCCCTATATGCAATAGGGGGATGAGCCATTCAATTTTTTACTTCTTTCAACTCTAATTTTCAACATAAAATTCCAAATATCTTAGTTCATATGGGTGATAGAGGGTTGGTTTTTTTTTTCTAGAACCGCGTCATCCCGTATGATTTTGCCTGGCAAGGTGAATAAAAGAAGTTTGAACCAGCTATCTGCAATAGGGGTTAAAATATTGAATTTTTTGTACTGTCATCACTAATTTTCAATACAAAATGGTAAATATCTCGGCTCCTATGGGTGGTAGGTAACCTGCAACTATCAGACATCAAAGTACCTTCTATTTAACGTATGTACATTTAAATTCGAAACATCCTGTATATTGCCCACTGAAAAAATGAAGTTTAGTTTAAAAGTTGCAGGTAACCAGGATATTATTAAAAATGTCTAGTCAAATATGTTTTGGATTTGGACAATTATCCAATTTGACAATGCCGACATACAGGATGGCTTTATAGCAAACGTATTTTTATTTTCTCTCAAATAAGAGATAAAAATTTGGCGCCACATCATTTATACGAAATTTAACCTATTTGTGGACAATTGACTAAATTATTTTGCGTAGGTATTTCAAGGTTTTAAAATTTCCCGGAGTTAATACTGTTGGAACAGGCATATCTTATTTTCTATTATGTCATCAATATCTAAATTTAAAGATAAATTTGATATACAACTTTTGTAGATTATGGCAACGATTTATAAAAGTTGTAAACATAAATTGAAATATCACAAATAAAACATGAAAAAAAAATCACTAGAGCTTTGCCACCTGAAAGAGAAAAATTTATTTACATATTGTACAGGGTGGATCAAATTGAATATTACAGAAGTCCTATCGAATTTAGTTATGGGGTAAAAGGAAAGATCCTACAACAAAATCGATAGCACATTAGTGGCTTATTTTTGTATACACAAATTCAATGGTACGTCAGATTTTAGCTGTCTTTTTCTATTTGTACATTAATCAAGTTTTTTCTTGTATAGCGCTTTTTGAATTTCCATGTGTTTCGTTCGTGATGAAACATATTTTTTTGTCTTGTGTAGTTTTTCCTGACAGTTTCAATGATCCTATTGTACGTGTGTGATATTTTCTAAAGAAACAAACTATTGTTGTTTTTATTATGGACTGTAATTGTTATTAAATAAGGCGATTATTATTATTAAGTATGGAAAAAATAATTATTAACTCGCTATATAAATCGCCATCACTGATGCACTGCACATTTTATTAGATATAAAGGAAAGGAGATAAGATGAAAAAAAATTATATGTTATATATATTTATATCTGATAGTACACAACTAACAATAATTAGTTTTCTCAAAATAAAACTATGTAGTAATTTTCTAAAGAGGTATAACTATATTTTTTAAAGCACTGCTAAATTTTTTTAAGTGAACAATTCTATCTATGAAATTTGTCTTTTTCCCTTAACATTCTATATGATAAAAAAAGGTGTAGAAAAAAACATTTAACATGTTTTCTTTATAGCAAGATGAACAGTATTTTATAAATATACCACTGGTGTCATTTATTAGCAGAAGGCTAATTCATGGACGCAAAGCAGGTTCCATTATTAAATATAATTTAATATTTAAATGGCTGGCCTGGCCAGAATATTTTTAGTTCAAGATATGGTCTCAGCCTGCATTTTTTTTAAATGGAAGCATGGTTAATTTTTGCATAATTAGGTCCTCCATTTTTTTCTAACCTCAAAAAAATACAAGGTTGTATCCTTAGAAAATAAAAAACGTGGGGAATTTTCGATTGGCTCATTTAAATCCTCAATAAAAACTGCATATGACACAAAAAAAGTTTTGAAAATTTTTCATCCCAAATGAGATACAAGAAAATTTAACATAAATTTCAAGTTAATTTAATTTAATCATCTTGCCTTATAGGTTATGTTTTTTTAGTTAATTAAATTATGTTTTAATTATTATGAGTCCTGTTATGAATATTGTAATTAGTAATGTTAAACAACTATTTTACACTATAATGACAAAGATAAATAAGGATAAACCAAGTGTAGTGAGGAGTAATTGATACGGAGTGCATATGTTCACTTTTTAAAATATGAAATGAGAGCCGAATTTTGAAAATTAAATTATTAATTGAATTACAGTTGACTGGTGTAAATTAGAGTTTCTAAACAAATATGTCAAACTTCTATAACTTAAACTTCTATATCTCGAAATTCTCTGTAAATCAAATGTTTCTGTGCCCTTCATGTTAGAAGTATTTTCTTTAACACGAACAGTCTCGGAGGGATTTAGGAGGTTCAAGTTATTATATAAACAATCCTATTTTCTTCTTCAGTTTGGCTGTTTCGTTACCCGATGATGACCTATTTTATTAATGTATTGTAAAAACTAAAATTAAAATAAATTTAGAACCATAACCTTATGCACATGCAACACTTTTTGTTCACAAAACTGCAGCTATTGATATAAATAAATGAAAGATTGAGCAAGGATAGATCAATCTATATTTGAAAACCACCTTTAGATAAGCAGTGAAGTGATTGATCAAAACCTAAATAATGTCTAGAGGTTAATCTCCTGAGGTGTTCATGATGAAATGAAAAAAATGTGTCTATTCCTCACAAATTCTTTTTAATTGCTATAGATTTCATGAATAAAATATTTGTTTTGCATCTTCAGGCACTAAGAATTTATATTATGCGAAGATTTGAAACAAGTATTTTATTCATGAAACCGGTAGCGATTAAAAAGAATTTGTGAGGAATTGATAGGTTTTTTTATTTCATTATAAATAATAAATGTAAAATGGAGCACGTGTAAATATTGTAAATATATTTACGACTTACAATATTAAAAACATAACCTGTAAGACAAAGTAGTTAAATTTACAGTTATACTATTATTTTGGTTGTAACGTCATGCTTTTTTGTATATTTTTGGTAGCACTGCTTCCCATCTAATTTAGCTCTTCTGTTTATTTCATGTCCATGTTTCATCTCTCACTACAGGCTGCTGCACGTAAACCTGAGGTAGGTTTTCCATTTGTTTTCACTTTATCACAATCCTTTTTATGTTTTTAACTGTCTACTACTACCTTATATTTCTTTTGGCATTGTAGCAACATTAATAGTTTTCATAAACCAGTGTTTAAAATTACAGACATTATTCATTTAAAATATAAACAAACTATATTATTACGAGTATATGTCACGATCACAAAACTGAAGTTCTGCAATCGTCACTATCTGATCATAGAGCACAGATATTAACCTTCACAGTAATAGCTAAAAAAATACAATATATTTACACAGGATCCTACAATGAAATGAATGTAAACCAGTCATCAATGGTTCACTTCGTATTTGCGAAATAGAAAGCAAAGAACATCAACATCAAATAATGGGAATAAACATCTTTTCGACACTCTTAGTCAAAATTATGGAGTGCCCCAAGGCAGTGTCCTGGGCCACTTCTGTTCATAATTTTTATAGATGATCTCGTGAATATTACGGATCGAAACAATAAAACTACCATGATTAATTATGCTGACGACACTAACTTCCTAATAACAAGTAACACACTAGACGAAATAATCCAAGAGCTTCCTCAGCTATGGCAAAAGTATAAAGGACTGGTTCTATATTAATAAACTTATTTTAAATGAGTCTAAATCAAATTGTGTCATTTTTAAAAGTGATAGATCAGGCCTGGTAGTACTAGATCAACTAATTGATGAAGTACTAATCCTGAATGTAAATTCCGCAAAATTATTGGGTGTAACTATAGAATAGCAATATGAAATGGTTTTTGCATATTGATGAAACCGTTAATAAACTTAATAAAACATGTTTTGCATTAAGAGAATTTTATCATTGTCGTTTGATACATTTGCTTTTAAAATAGTTTATTACGCTAACTTTTATTCTGTAGCTAAATATGCAAATGAAATTTGGGGAGGATGATCCGACCTCGACAAAATATTCAAAATATAAAAAATTGTTTGCCTGCTGAATACAAATTTCTTGTCAAAAATCTCTATTCGGCTATACTTTTCGACATATTGGGGCCCAAAGTGTCAAATTCAACATTTTCCCACAGCCTAGTGCAGTAGTTGCCACAAGTTCTTTAGGTCATTAAAATCAATAGAGATTCTTTGAATATCCCTAAACACTACAACACATACATTTTAATAATTTTGCGTGCTATATTCGCAACATGCACTAAAATTTAACACAATAAGTTGATCCAAGGGATTTATGTACATTCTTGTTGGTAGCCTGGGCAAAGGAGTGTCCTAGCTGTGGGATCAGGCCTTAAAAGTAGGATATTCTTCTATCTTTGACATACCCGCCGCGCCGGCGGATGTTATATTTTTATGTTAAAGAAGGAACATGCTGCTTTTATGGGGACTTATCATTATTAAATATGATTTGAACGAAACAACTACTCAGCGGGCAAATACCCCGACCTGCATTGGATTATACCTTCAAATCATGATAGATCGGTAGCCAATATCATTTGTCAATTCCTAAGCAGACATAGACCGGTTTCGAACTTATTAGTTCTCCTCAGTATGCCATAGGTTATGGAACAGACAAATGATAGTGGCCAACCTACTAGTCATATACTGACTAAGGTAAATTGAGTAGTGGTGAGAGGTATGTGAAACTTCTCATATGGTCCAAATGCTACTATCCGACCGACATCATAGATGTCTCTGTGGCGGATAGCGACTTGCGAAGCAAGTACCGAGAGCGGCGTTCTCTAGCCCAGGTGAACTAAACTACTGTTATTAAATATGATTTGAACGAAACAACTACTCAGCGGGCAAATACCCCGACTTGCATTGGATTATACCTTCAAATCATGATAGATCGGTAGCCAATATCATTTGTCAATTCCTAACCAGACATAGACTGGTTTCGAACTTCTCAGTTCTCAGGGGACTTATCCTCGTAGTGCATACAAGCCGTTAATTATTTCAGTTAGCTGGCTACTCCAGTATTGCCAACTATCCAAAGTTACTACAATTTGATCAACGTTTTCGTATTTCATAGTTTGTTTCTTAGTTCAAATTAACAGATATTTATGTAAAGTTAAGTTATATTTTGATGCATTTTTTCAACGAATATAGCAGGCAAATATTATTAAAGTAAATAGAGTGTTTAAAGGTACTCAAAAAAATCCTTATTGATATTATTAATAAACTAAACAATTTGTGAATAAATATTGTAGGCAAGGGAAACGTGACAATTTGTCATTTTGCACCCCAATATCTTGAAAAGTACAGCTAATCGGAGGTTTTTGAAATTCGTGTTTGGTAATCAAAGATACCCATCTTTGACTACCAAATTAAGAAAGAAAAAAAAAGAAAATCTGACATTCTGTAATGTAAAATATTACCACGCCCTAAAATTCGCTTATTGGCGGTAGTTATAATCTCACAATCAAAAACATCAGCCAAATGTCAAATTTGAAGATTTTTGGCATCATCGGAAGAGGTAGGATTTACCAATCGGATATGACGTAAAACCAGGGTTGGCTTTAGGTGGTTATGTATCAGATTTGCATGCATATATGAAAAGATATCTTACCGTGAAATTTTTTTGGTCGAATTCGAAATTGAAAAAAATTAATTTATTATAAACACTCATTCAAACAGAACTGGAGGTATAGGGGAATGTACTTAAGGAAAATAATTTTATTTTTGATGATTACATCAAAAATAAAATTATTTTCCTTAAACTGAATCGATAAAAGTTTAAAAAAATACACAGTTATGTTGGGAATTGAAAAACCTTTCAAAAGATGTATCACTCGAACCCCCATTTGAATTTTTTGAGGGGGTGGCCGTGTAGGGTAGAGGGATGAAGGTAGAGGGATGATGATGAGTATACAAGTATTACATTAAAATATATCCCCCTTGGAAACAAAGTTGACGTGTTTCACCAATTTTTCAAAAAATTTTTATCCAAAGTTATTCGGGGTTCCTACTGATGGTTGGGATACCCTGTATGTTATACCTCTCGCTTATAAGAAATTGTTTATGCTTTCCGGTAGTAGTGACCGTGAATCTGGCCCCAAATTTTCCTCGTCCTTAAAAAAACCCACTCTACTTATAACTAATGGTAATATAATGTAGAAGGCATTATTGCAGTATGTAACAGTAACAAGCAAAAATTGCAGCTAAACATTGCTGACTTATTTTACTCTGATATAACACAATTAACTCTAGTATGTTTTTTTTTTTGTTTGAGGAATGTTCTTGTATGTCGTATGGTATTAAAATTTTGTATATTGTAATACTTTTACGTTTTCAACAGTGAATTTTTTTCAGATGAAAATGTTTGGTATAGTCAGAAATTTTAACCTCAAAATGAATATAAATTTAACAGATGTTTGTCGATGATTTTTTTGTTAGGTATAGATATTTATCTATATCATGTTTTATATTTTGAATTTAGTAATTTTTTTTGAGAGATCTATTCTAATCATATTTTTTATTTGTAGGAATTAGATGCGTTGGCAGCTCACTTAAACGAACTTGGTGTACAGCAAACTAACCAGCCAGAAGCGCCACCTAGAAATAACCGAAATAACAAGCAAGCTCAGTCTACAGTCAATAACAATGTGTCCACCCCAAGCTCTGCAAGTAACCATACTCCTAGTAATCAAGCTATTGGAGGAAATAATGTAGATTCTCTGGTAGATAGTGAATCGGATTCGGAGCCAGAAGATAATGGTAGAGTTAGAAATGATGGAACTTTGTTAGCCAGTGATCCTCCAAAGCCACTGTGAGTATTACTTACCAAATAATTTTTATTAGCGGTGAAATTAATATATTGTTTTGATTTTACCTTTTCTCTAGAGATATAAAATGTGCAATGCAAACCGTGACTTGTCGCCATAACTTGCGTTGTGATATGTGTAATATTAATAATTGCAGTAATATTATTGTTATTTCTTAAATTTGACCGGTCAAACATGTTTCGGTCAGTTGACCACTATTTTTGATCAGTCATTGACGGGGATATAAATAATTTTCTGAATTTCACCGAATTCGAATTGACTTCATGATGCGATACCAACCAAATACATTGGTTTAATATAAATCCTGAATTAGGTTAATGGTGATTTATATTTAAACAAAAATTTCAGCATTCTTGTTTTGGATAGAAACAAAAATAATAGCCGACTATTTTGTTTTTGTTTTTTTTCATACATATACATTCAACTTACGAGTAAAGCTGAATTTATAAACTAGTCCGCAGTTAAGATTCAAATTGCCATAATTTGCATTTTATAAAATATTGGTGGTTGTTATGGTATATTTGATCTTGCACTTATTTGTTAACTAATTTCACTATTTATTTGGTTTTTGTATTTTTGATTCCATAAAATATTACTAAAGAAATAATACATAACTGAAGCTATGTTTCATGAGTTTTAGGAATTGATAGATTTTTTAAAATGTACACTGGCTAACACTACTGTTATTTTTACCTTTATACAGGGTGAGTCTTAAGTGTGTAGTTATATTTAAACCACCGATTCTTGACATCTATAGAAACCTTCTGACACATTTTTTTTTAATTCCCACGTGTAACTGAGTTATCGACTTTCAAAAAAAATATGATGAAACTGTTTTGCAACTGCTGGTTACTGGAAACCTTCTATATCTTAGCTAAAATGATGTAATGAACTGAAGCAATGTTGCCGCATATCTTATGCAATTTTCTCACCTAGGCGCGATATTACAATCGTGAGTTAACATAAGTTGAAGGTTACCTAGCATTATATTTTCACAAAAATCAATGAGATTCTAATACAAACCACTTCAACTAAAAGTTACTTTAGCATAAAATATTTGTTGCTATAACCACTTCCAAAACAAATGTAAAATTGAAAAAATTCGATTTCTAAGTGTGAGTTTAGCTAACCCACGATTGAAAAACTGAGCCATGGCATTAAGTTCATTCCCGAATTTATAATAACATTGAATGAAATAATTACCTACTTAAACGATTAATTGCTCCATTTGAAATAATTTTTAAACATTTTGAAATACCTTTCAATGTGAGAAATGTCCAATTTTGACTTTTTCTTGCATCAATCAACATTTCTTTTTAAGCGTTTCATATGGAATGTACAACTAAAACTAAATTTTCCGATGAATAGTGAACTTTTTAGGGAATCTCGAGAGGAATTTAATGTTCCCATCTCATTTTTTCAAAGTTTATAAAAGTATTATTATTTTTAAGAAGTGGGTACTTACCCTCTGCTATTACAATAATTTGAAATGTGTAGGGGTTTAAGGAATAAATCAGCTCTCTACTATTTTAATTGACCTCTAATAGTAGAACACTGAAGGTGCAACACAATAACAATCAGGTGTTGGAAAATAGTTTGCAGTATTTTCACACATTTCTGTCACTTTTTACACTGGTCATACCTAACAGTTTGAATTTTTTCTCCTCCATAATACTCTGGACGGTTAGGAGGATAGTATACGTCATTTTTTATAAAAAAAAATCAATTTGTTCTTGAGAAAACAGCACTTTATTCGGGATAGGCCATTACATGATAAAAATTCAACCACGCCATAATGTGAACTGTGATATTAGCTTAGCGTATGTAACCTATGATCTTCACACATCTAACCACGCATCTAATCAGTGTTGCCAGACATACCATTTTCATGGTATTTATACCAATATTTTCCCTTGTGTACCTGCACTTTTTTCAAGTAATAAAACTATTATTTAAAAATGTCTACCATTTTACACCAATATTACCAAAAGTTAATAAAAAAAGTCAAATTTAGGTCGTCAGCCCCGACCTCGGTCAGTTCTTCCTTTAAAAAAGAGTAAACTGAATTAAATTTTATAGCATGTACGTAGATCTTTATAAATCGGAACCTCGCGTAAACAGCGCTAGTTGTGCAAGCCCAAATAAATAATAGTCTTTTGCTGTTTTCTGCTGTTTCTGTTGCGATGGTAAGACCCATTTTTTTAATGCTCAGCTAAATTAACCGTCAGTTAGGTCAATAGAAATTTTTTGAAAAGCATCATGATTTATTTATAATGAAATTTATAACCTATGTGAAAATCTCACATCTGGCAACACTACACCCATGTAAAAATCGGTGTTATTGATAGTTCGCGAGTGTCGCGTACCTGTCTGCATTGGCATTTACAAAAATGTGTTTAATACCGTTATTTATAGCTTTTTGTGATTAAATTTGTGATTGGAAGTTTTGAGTTACTATGTTACCGAAATTTATTATTTATAATTTGTTCCTTTGGTGGTTTATTTTGTGAAAAGTAGTGATTAACCATAGTGACTAATTTTATTATTATAATGCTGGATATGCTAAAGGCATGTTTTCAAGTAGATGAAAATGCTAGAGAAGCAAAACGGCTATGGAATGATATCCAAACGTCAAGCCCATATGATATATTCATGTAGTACCTAACTGTTGTATTAGGTAAGTAAACAAATCTGCTTTTTCGTTCTTTTAAAGTAAATGCGTCGTTTTAAAATGATTATTTTCAACTTTGATTCATTTTTAAAAATGAACCATATTAAACTTAAACTATAAATTAGAGACAATAATAATAATTTAAAATAAACAGAAAAAGTATTGCATCTTTTTAATATTTGGTGCTTACGTGACGAGTTCTGTTTATTTATAAAAAAAAGTGTTATAAAAAAAGGATTACCTAATTTTACAAGGAAAAATAGATAAACAGATACTTTTAACACCTTTTAGTTTAAGAGCAAGTTACAAGTGACGAGTCGTTCTCCAGAAAGGACTAATCAATCGCGCCTTGGCCGCCTTCAGGTTTATTTCTTATTTTCAGCCAGTGCATAAAAGAGCTCAATGTTTTATAAACTATTACATTTGTTTTGGTGCGGCATCTACACATATTAAATAAGTCTAATATCGTCTCACAAAATGTCCGTGACAAAAGGGTAATAATTTTTTTAAAAATTCAAACTTTGCAATTCATGCAATGCATGCAATTATAGGATAATTGTGATGACGAACTCTGGCAGTGGCAACACTGCCTTCAGTTACATCATTTCTGTGACAAATTTATCCAGTGACTATCAAAATGTCAGTTGCTGGAGGACGAAAAAATTATCAGAAATTTAAGGGATATTGCATCACAGATCATGGAAATTTGGGACGTTGCATTGCTCCAGTTAACAAAAGCTGACATTGGTATAATATGAAAAGAACTATGGACAAATGCTAACGTCAGTTAAAAATATCTACATGTCTGAAAGATAATAAGATAAACGACCCATATTTTTACTCAATATTCTATATTTCTGTATTATTGTAGCTCACAATCAGTTAAAGTTCTAAGCATTATAAAATAAAATGAAATATGTAAAGATTTGATTAATAGAGAGAAAAGGTGAATCATTTTGCAAACAGAATAGAGTCAATTCTTTGATTTGTTTAAACTTACAAACAATTTACTAATATTATTTTTCTTTTCCTTTCTCTGCATGCTTAAACACTGTTTTATTTTGTTTTGTATTTTAAATCCATATTTTCAACCAAATAAAACCACTTCCACCCAAATCTTAAAATATCTTCTTACCTACTCTTATTGGTTTTTCTTTCATTTTATTCATTTAATTTTGAAATTATTATTTTCCTTTATTTTTTGTTTTGTTAGTCCCGAATTTTCTTATAGGGCTGGATTAGGTGTAGTTCCTGAAGGTACAGCGAGCGTATCAAGTCCAGGTGCTGCAGGTTCTGGTTCAAGTTCAGGCAGTGCACCCAATAGGCCTCTACCGCCTACTCCAGATGACGATGAATCTCAAGGTGACAGAACTTTGGTGCTCAGGAAGGTAAAATTTTTTGTTCTGTGTTTCGTTTTGTAAATAATTTTAGCTTAAATGTTTATGATTTTCCTCCTTTATGAACAGGATTTATTTTGATGCCTATCAATAAAAAGAAATTGTGTAATGACATTCATTCATTCTAAAATTAGGTAGTTCTAATGTACTGGATAAATTGCATTAGTAAAAAGTAGTTCTATCAATTAAAAACAACTGTTGGAATCTGGTATCTAGAGGCTAGACATTGGGAAGCTGTAACAGGAGTGGATAGTGATTTGACGGTATATAATATATAAATAAATGGTTTTCATCCTTATTTCTAGTTGACACCATATGAAATCATCCGATATATTTACATGTATTGCATTTGTTGTAATTATGGAAAATATAATTAAAATTAAGTCTCGTAATAGGCTAGTCAACCTGTGCGAAACTAGTACTCCGTGCTTTCTCCTTACCTTACTCGTTTACAGTCGACCAGTGCATTACTAACCTATCAACACCGAACTGGCAGGCAGTGGATGGTTCAGTAACAGTAATGTCAGGCTCGGTATCCTGTATATTTTGTTGCAGTTATTCAGCTACATACTAAGTGCCTTCATAAAAATTTTTAGAAGGAAAAAAAATTTTGCTTTTTAAGAAAAATCTATTCAAATTGAAATGACAATGACTTGTGCATAAAAAGATTCAAAGACGTGCCTTCGGTACAACCTAATTTTGTTTCCTGAAAAGAAAACAATACTTTTAAAATCACATACAGACAATAAATAAATACTATTTATTTTTAGTTACGACAATAAATAAATACTGTTTATTATCATAACTCTCAAGAATATTGACATTGTCACTACAGACTATGAAAAGAAATAATGGACATGAATGTTATATAATAAAAACATTAAAATCATAACAGCACAAATTTAAAAGATATTTCTTAAATTCTTGTTTAAATGTAATTGGGTGAATATTTTTTATTTCATCGGATTGGCAACACAGCCCAATAGTTAGCAAAATATTAGTGCCATCGAGGTATTCTTAATGAATTGCAATTTCTCATGACAGTGTTATTATGTGGATTGTACATATCACAATTTCTCATGAATTTATCTGGATTTTTTTAACATAAAACTAGGAGAAAAATGTATAATGTTGGTAGTGGCATTAATTCTATTTGTCTAAATAAAGGCTTACTAGGCCTACATAAACACATTTTAAGCATACATTTAATAATCTTTTTCTGTGTTATGAAAACATTATGCATAGGGTGCCGATCCCCAGAAAATTAAACCATAATTAAGAATGAATTGAACTTGTGCAAAATACACTTTTAATAAATTTAGTAATTGCCCAAAAATGTCCAGTAAGATAAATTTCCAAGCTAGTGGCTCCTAGAAATGTATTTTAATTTACAGCCATATTAAATTTCACAAGTAATTACTTCAAGCATAAAAAAACAAAAAGAAAAACATAGACCATACACTACACATTGACCCGAACTCGGCTTGGAGACAACTGAATTCTGCCACTGGTTCAATATTTGTCTCGTGACAAGAATGCACCTGGCTGCAGACATGCACGTTAGATCGTAAAACCTACCAGACATGCGCATTAGATTGTGACACCTGCCATGATAACAAAAAAAAACACCAGCCGTACCTGACTTAAAAGGAACACACTGCTTTTATGCTTATTTTACGGTTGTGTGCGCCTCCATACTTTTAGAAATGATATGTTCCTTCTTTGACATAAAAAAATGATAATTTAAATAACAAGTGATGGAATTCTGGTTGCATTTTTAGATCTAAATCAACTCATGCTGCGCATGTCCGCAGCCAGGTGAATTCCTATAACAAGAAATGTCCAATTCACGTATGGTTTGCACCATTCCACGTTCCCTTCCTTTTTCTACATCCTAAAGTCAGTTTTAATAAATTATATGAGCCAACGTGTGGCAGTATTAAACTGCCACTATCTACCAAATTGTGCTGCTTGGGGATGGGCGATATATCGATAACTGTTATAAATAACTAGTTACTGTGCGATAACTGTTTGATATTGAGTACCATATCGAATTTACCAGTTACTGGTTACCGGTTATTAGAGACAACCGAATACAATTTGTTTCTCTATGCTGGTTATCTAGCTGTATTCAGCGTACCGATGATTACCGATACTTATGTTCTGTCACATTCTGTGCCTTACCTACGTATGCATTTCTATTCTACAATATTTGTTTTAAGAGAATATTTATTTTTTATTTTTGAAGTTTTGTTTATTAATTGCTTTTAGAGAAATTATTTTTTGTTATTTTATTCTGAGAACACTTGAATAGTTCCTATATTTCATTCGACATTATGTATTTATTTTAACAGAATATTTCTAACTAGTTTTTAATTCATTTATAAATTGTTTCAAATTTTCCAGTTTTTATTTCACCTTCACGTTTCCTTTAAAGGCTGTTTTAAAATTAAATTTGTTTACCAATTTGTAGTACCAATTTCTAAAAGTGACGAAATTCAGATGCTGCGTATTGCGTAACTGCTTGAACCAATCACTAATTCTTTTTTCATTTAGAGCCACGTTACTGAACTGAATATTCTACGTATGTATATTCAGAACTCAGTTAACGTCAGGAGTCACGGGTCGGTATTGTATAGAAATATTAGTAACTAGTAACCAGTAACTATTAAAAATAACGGTTATGGAACAATATCTGTAACAGTTATAAATAGTTACGACAAAATGACTTCTTAGCGCATCACTTAACTCATTATAACTAGCTTCCATTGTTCACTAGTGTCTACGGAATATCTTCACTGCTACATTTTTGTACTGTTTGTGTTTGTAACAAATTAAATTATCTCCCCCTTATGCATTACCGTTTACTTAAATCATGGAATTTTCAGCTCTGTGATATAGCTATGAAGCGATTTAACATATTTTTTCTCTTCTTTAATCTTTTTTGTAGCTATATTCTAAAAACATCTTTTTTTTTCTAAATGAAGTTATTTTATTAACATTAAATTAGTTGTGATTGTGAGATGTGCATTACATTTGAGTTGTAGCCTTTATACATTGCAATTTATTTTAAAATATTCTCCAACGCTGCATTTAAATTGTATGAAGTTAGAGTTGTTAAAGCAATGTATCATTTTATTTCACCATTCGTTTGTCATATCTTACATATAATATGTAATTAAGACACCTCTGTAAAGTACAAGATATCAACTAATATTTTTTTATGCAAATTATCCACTATCGTTGAAAATGCTTAAAAAAACTCAAATTGTTTACATTTTGTTTGAAAAATAGTGCTGCATTTTAGATATTCTTCAGATTCTTTAATTATCCCTAAGTTGAATAAATGAATGAATATTTACATCGTTACAACTTTTAATTTTATAATCCTAACAACACATTACGTGATCAGTTTTTAGTTTATAAAATAAATCTCAGATGCTATCTAGATATACTGGATAATTGTCACATCTACTCAAACTTTAACGTTTTTGTAAAATTTCAGTCTCTTCTTTCATTTTATTATTATTTTGAACCAAGTATTTTCTTAGTAAATGTGAGTTATTCTGGTCATTCTGCGGGTACTTTAACTTTAATATGAGAAAGTTTTTTATTTTTAGGTTTTCTTATATAAACAACAGATTTTTATTTCAATCTGCACTGTAGTCTAAAACAATTAATCACAGTAACTCCCTATTATATACAGGGTGATTCACTTTTAGCTACAAAATTTTTTACAGTCGATAGGGCTGAATGAAATGAACTTTTTGCCTTCTCATTGTTCTCCTAAGCTGAAATATGATGAGATGCAATTTGCTGCTATATTTTATCCCTCAGATTCAGAATGAGCATTTTATCAAACTAGGTATTTTATTTTTTTATTACTGTGTTGTCATCAGGAGAGGTTCTAGACCGCAAAAATGGAGAAGCCCTGAGAATAGATTTGCAATATTATTTCTTATGCAACCCCAAACTTGATGATACGTATTGTAATCAGAAAATACCAAAAACTACTTCAATTGCCATTACAAAATTAAAATAATGACCTTGACCCATATCTTTTGCAGATAACAGTGATATAAATTTTAAAATATGCATTAATGTACCTAATTTATATCCTCCAAGTTATATATCTTTTTACCACTTTAGAATTCACAAGGGCCCGTCCATACAGTTGCCACACAACACATAAAATCATCTTGTCTATATATCCTGACAATTTCTTGTTGCTGACGCAATTTATTGACGTAGTTTATAAATGCAGAGCAAGAAGTTGGGGGCCTGGGCCCCCTCAGGAACCCTGTAGAACCGCCCCTGGTTGTCAGGTCCTGCAACTAATATTCCTGTACTGAAATTAAAATATGTAATTTTTCTCAAAACTGGTTCCTCCTAAGACTTGTAAGAAACCTTTTTTCTTTAGAATGCCTCAAGTAATTTTGAAAAAAATGAGAATTTAAAAAATGTACAGTGGTGTAGAAATTCTGACATAAAAAGTGGGCACAGTCTCTATTCTCAGATGCCTCTGAATGAACCATTTCAACATTTATTTATAAAATAAATGCAACCCACTATAACAATATGAAATAAGTATCTTGTGTAATTAAGAAAAAAAAAATAGAAATGGAAAAAAGATTTGTTTATCATTGCCATGTATCTCGAAAACAAAAGCGCTGTAGAAAAAGTTTATACCACAGAAATAACTTATTTGTTCGAATCAATCGCTTATTAAAATTTTCTGTATTAAAACCGAATCACCCTGTATAAAGAAAATACCAGTTTTAAGTTGAAGTTTAACATATAATGTAAATTTTTGGTTGAATATAAGAATTATGTCAAATTAGGCATCAAGTATAATATCCTGTTCTATATGTATTTGTAAATATTTTTATGTTCAAAAATGGCAGCAGTCCGCAGTTAATCTCGGCGACAAAAACCGTAATGTTGAGGACATCGATGAAGCCACTTTGCTAAAAGACTGGGACTTTGACAAATTTTTCCCCTTGAAACTCTCAAATACTCAATCATCTTCCTCCACTTCCAATAGTTCGAATAATAAAAATGAACAAAAAGACAAAAAACAAGGTCATCGTAGGATGGAAAGTGATTCAAAAATATCAAATCCGTTTTTCCGTGGCTTCCGAAGGGAAAATTCAGATTTTTTCCCTATGAGCTCTCGACATTCTGCTATATATATTGATAAAAATGCTAGATCCAGTGGTATTTTTAATAGTCGCAGAGGATCTGATGTCGGTATGGTTAAGAAATCTAACGGAGAACCTGTTTTAATGGATTACATAAAGAAAACAGATTCTCTGGTGGCCTCGACTCCTAATAGAAATGATATTAATCGTAATTATGGAGTTATCAACAGTGTTTGTAGCGATAAGAAAGATACTGGTTTACTGAAAAGTTTTATAAGACCTCGACGTGAAAAGACAGAATCAGATATTGTTTTGAGACATTCTGAAGCTAGAAGAAGTATAAGGGAAAGTTTAGAAGCTCGTAGAAAAGAGGTTGAGTCTCAGTTTGCGAAAGAAGCAGAAAATATGAGGAGAAGGAGCTCAAAACCGATTGAAATCAATTCACTTAACCTCTCAAATATCTCGAATACGTCTACAGCATCAAATTCAACTGCCGGAGATGAGTTTTCTTTTATACAGGTAATTTTTGGTTTATTTGGTTTGTTTTTTCGGGTGCTGCTAATATTTCAATTGTAAATATATATTCGTAAAACTAATTTGGATTAAATAATATTTTAAATGTGCTGAATACTGATTTCATTAGAATTGACCACAAATTTAGGAACTATGGAACTTAAATAATCTTAATAGAACAACGGTTTCTTGTGGTGATGGTTTATTTCAATTTTTGTACTATTTTATATTGTTATATAGTGTAGTTCCTTATGTAGATATTTTATTGAAGGTTTTCATTTAAAATTTTTTGTTCATAAATTAAATTTTTCATATACTGCGGTTTTTTGATAAAAGCCTTCAGTAAATATGCAATATGAAAGCTTGGGTTCCAAAACAAAAAGAAAAAAACATTCAGTTCTGTCCAGAATATACATTTGCTGATATCATGTCTTACCCATTTTGATAATTTATCGGTAATCAGGCATATACATTTCAATTGGTGACCCATTTGTGTAATTTATACGTGTTCTGCTTGATTATTTTGATTCTTCATGATGAACATTTAAATTAAATGCGCCATGCAATGGGACAGCCATTGGCAGTAGGTGTTTTTGAAAGTTATACTGTAAATGAAGGATTGAAAACTTTTAAACTAGTTGTAATTGAACATAAAGCTTTATTAATGCAATTCTAAATATGGTTATTATATTTGGAAAATGACATTCTTGAAATGACTGCCATCGAGATAGGTACAGTATTATAAACATTTTTTAAAATTACCTGAAATTTTTTTCTTTGGGGTACCTGAAAAGTAATGTGGTCGAGGCTTATCCACAAACAATATTGGAGCTTAAATTAAGAATAGTAGAGGAAATTTCAGGAATTGAAAATAGTTTGCAGCACGTATTGGAAAATTTTAAGAAACGGATGCAACCATTGTAAACTCTCAGAAGTTGCAGACTGCCTTAGCCATTATTCATAACTATTTTTACGTAAATATAACTATATATTTTTCAGCAAATTTGTACTTTAAATATTTTAGTACTGAAAATTCTGTAATTTTGGAACTCTGTAGATATAGATTTTAGTATTTAGGACAGAAATTTTTCATGCCCTTAGAATAAAATTTTTGAGACAATGCTGCTAAAAAAAAACAATACAAATATTTTTACTTCGTGGTTTTGGTTTCAAGGTGGTTTTGTCATTGTTTAACGCTTTTGTCACTTCTTTGTAAAGGTGTACATAATTTCAGTATTCAGTTTTTTTTTTGTATTTTACAACAATAATATTTTCATAATATGCTTTTACTAAAACTGCATGTGATTGTTATAACAAATAAAAAGTAACAAGAAATTCTTTTAATTGAAAAATTTAATCCCTAGCGCTTTTATTAACAAAATTTTAACACGTTTTTCATCAACAAAAAAAAATTAATGAAGATATATTGGACATCGTCATTTTCAACGTTAATCAGAATGTTCAAATTCCTCAGCATGTCTCGAAATCTCTACGATGAGCATGAAGATAGATGTCAGACTGGCTGCGGTGCTGCTGCCATCTTTTGAGTATTTACTTGTCTTGAGTATTATGCTGTGTTCATGTGTTTGTTTCCCATTTTTGTTTGTGTGCATTAGATAGAATTTCATTAGCGCTAGGTTGTGCTATGGAATAGTTTATTCAAAGATACATTAATTCGAGTTCCTTTAATTGATATTGAAACTAACAAACTAAATTATTTATATTTACATGTGTATAGTCTATAAAATGTATTTTAAAATATAATTTAGTTGTATCTTTGATTAAGCTAACAAGAAAACAACTATATGGTATTTCATACAATTATTGTTTATTTATACACTTTTCGCTGCCGTTTTTACACACCCAAAAAATGTGCCAATATAAACTGTTTTTAGTTATACTTGTAATTTTTAACTAGTGATGTATATGTAAGTAATGAAGAAAGAATATAATTTACAAACATTTTTGTAGCACGTGGTGCCAGACACAAATAATAAAAAGGATGATTTTCCAAAATAGAATTAATTTTTATAAAATTAAGGGGTGTTTCTTACAAACACTAAAATCTCTTCTAAAGAATATATCTATTTTTATCCAGTCAAATGTCATGAGGACGGAGAATTACCTGCTTTATATGTTTTCTATGAAGTTAAGGTGTTAGTGAGTAAAATAATTTATAAAGAACATTAACTGATGGAACATAAATCGGGTCCGCTTTATTTGGTGGCATGCAACTGACATGGTTAATGGTGAATATGTTGCTTGATTTAATAGAAATAAAATGCATTGTCTGAAAAATTTATGCAGATCTAGCAATAGTTATTGATTTTCTCTACATAAAATGTAGTAATTATGAAAAGGTGTTAAATTTAGTGATATGAAATGCCCAGACATGTCTGAAAAATTGACTTAACCTCAGAAATTAAAATTAAATAGAGAAGGCCTTAAAAAAATATAATTTTCTGATTTTTCATTATTTTAAGAAGTTTCAAAAAATGTGTTTCGACATGGAGAAAGGCAAATTCAAGATCTGGATACTACGAAAAACCTGGGGTGCGGCCTTATTTGTTTGAAAAAAGCCTTTGCTTGAATATAACTATTAATTGCACAAGTTGGCAATGCAGCTCAAATTTTACACTATTTACAGTTGCATCTGCATGCAACTTTTCCACCTTATTAAAAGTGTTGTCAAGGAGTGGTTTGGGGGGGGGTTAAATTTGGCAAAAATGTATGCCAGCCAAGGTAAGGGTTTTTTAGTGCCTTGTGAATCATAAGCTGGCTGGGCAGACGTTTTTTTTTTTTAAATTCCAACTATTTTTTATCAACATTTCAAATTTTGATCCATTTTTCGCCATTTTGATGGCAAATTGCTCAAAATCCGACCGATAGAAATGTCTGTCACTATAGTACACACCAAAACAAACATTTTGCGCTAGGTTTGGTTGGGTAACTACATTTTTTTTTTCAATTTCCTGTTATCGCTCGCTGACCGGAAGTTTTGTCTGCCAGCATAGTGGAGTATGTGGAGTAAATATACTAACTACCTGTGCGGACAAATATTGGTAATATTCAATTAAAAAAAAAAAATTATCCGGCGGCCATACCAAAAATTTCAAAAGAGAAAAGTATGGTACTCATATGGACTCGTTGATTACCGACTGGCAGACGGTAGACTTTCATCGTCAAATTTGCACGCTATTGCTTAGACTAATACCTGAAAACAGGCCAAGAGGTCAATTACCTGTAAGTGTTAAATATCACGAGCCAGAAAGCAATCAGTGTTTAAAATTAATGTTTCACAAGCCAAAAGAAACGTGGCCTCTGTATTTCGTCGCACCAGCTGATCGCTCCCCGATTTCTGTGGGCACGGATCATCAACACGCTTGCGGCACTGTAAGATATGCAACCAAGCATACTCGGTATATGAAAAGCACTGCTACAATATATTTTTTTTTGATATGCATAAATTTTTAAAATTGCAACTACTTAGAGATATCAATAATTATATATACTCTACCGGACAGCTCTTCATGCAAAACTTGTGTTTAATGTAGCAGACAGTGACAGAATAATAGAAAACTTGTAGACGACAAAGATAGTTGCTCTGCGCTACTGGTACACGGCTGAATTCGGCATTCGATTGCGCATTGTGTCGTGCCGGCCCATATTGGCAACGGAGCTAAATACAATCCACTCTTTCCCGCATATTTAAACTCAAATTCTCTTTTTATCACAGTAAATGCAGGTTTCGCATGAAGGAAAGTCCAGTAGTATATAGTGCAGAATCATACAGGGGTTTCATAGGGATATGTACTTACGTTAACTGTGGATGTGGGACACCTAGGTGATTCCAATAATTAACCCATGGTTAAGGGGTCTAACAGCCTTCGTGCAGGATGTTTTATCGATTTTGCCTATTGCTTCCTTTAAACCAAGCATACGAACCACTGTATAAAAATTTGATAGTCATTAGATATATTTTACTTTACTGAATCGATTAACGTATTAACACAAAAAAAAATCAATTCCGTATATTCCAGAAACAACACTGTATAACAAAATTTTGAAAATTTGTTTAGATAGTTAAAACCAGTGGAAAAAAATAAACGAAATAGTATATTTTCTACATTTCCGCATTTAATTGTACAAGTTTTATTTTTTAACACAAATTCTATTATAGGTAATTCCATGAGGTAAAATTTAAAAATATTTTTATTATCAAATTAACAAGATTACTCACCTTTGAGTAATTAAAATGCCAACACATCTTGCTTTAGTGTCATAAAAGTATTACAGGTCCGACCTTAAACCAAAATACTATTTTTTCTTCATCATTTTAAACACCCTGCATAACGTAATTTTAAAAATATTAAATATTCGCTTAACTAAAAGAAAAGAGGCATCCAATATTAATAAATAACTTTATTCTCTGTGCGTTTCACTTAAACCCATGTACCAATGAAATACGAAAATTAAGGGTAGTAGCTCAGTGGTTCAGTGCTTATATGTTAGGCTTGAAACGAAGGGGCCTTGGGTTAAAATCCTAGTTAGGGCATTGATATATAATGGCATTTTGAAAATACCGAGGCGGTAGCACACTTGGCTAGATTGTTGTTGTGTGGCAGAACACGGCTAGTCACTGACTATCTCTCCTGAGTTCGAGTCTCAGCTGCGGCAACTGGTAAATGTTGGAGGGAATGATTGTTTTGTGTGTGCGTGTGTGTCTGTTCTGGTTGAGTGGTGGAATAGTAATGTGCGAAACTTCGCCAGGATGTTATTATAATATATTAATATAAATAAGATGTTAAAAAAATAAATAAATAAAACCATGGCTTTAGCCAAAACGTAAACACAAACTTCTTTTATAACACTAAAGCAACATGATATGGCAGTTTTAGCATTTTTATTGCTCAAAGTTGAGTAATCTTGTTAATTTGGCAATAAAAATAGTTTTTTAAATTGTACCTTGTGGAATTTCCTATGAAATTGAATTTACGTTAAAAAAAATCAAACCTGTAGATTTACATGTGGAAATGTAAAAAATATACTATTTAGTTTATTTGTTTCCGCTGTTGAGTAAAACGTACCTACTGAATATCAAATTTTTATACAGAGTAGTTCGTTTGCTGTGGCTTAAGAAAAAATTAGGCAAAACCGATAAAAGACCCCGTATCATGTTAATGAAGATTTTTAGACCCATTAACCATTGGTTATTTGGAACCCCTAGGTGCCCCACATCCATAGTTAATGTATGTACAATACTCATCAGTCTCCACTTCTCTGTTCTGTTTCTATCATGCCTCACTACAAATATTGCTAGAAAGGAAGCATA
Source organism: Rhamnusium bicolor (assembly GCA_029963845.1). NCBI lineage: Eukaryota > Metazoa > Arthropoda > Insecta > Coleoptera > Cerambycidae > Rhamnusium > Rhamnusium bicolor. Next base: position 75,403 of record JANEYF010004875.1, on the reverse strand, counting down.
TGAGAAGGTGGTGACTAAGTTGATGAGTATGTTACATTTTCCTATGAAACACCCTGTATATATGAAAAAAAATCCTACCTCGTTTTCCATCCTTTAGAAAACAATAAGGTTTTGCTTTAACAAGGTAGTAGAAACTAGACATATTTAAAAATGTCTGATAGAATGGACCAATTTGACTGGGCATTTTATTGTCACATCACTAGTTTATGGCAAAAATGGCAAGAATATATTGTGGGTGTACTTGTAAAATAAATTCTGTGGCCTTTTATATACAAAACAACAATTAAAACTGTACAAACGGCACGATAATAAATTATCATTTAATCATTACTTATGCAAGGAATACAAATAGTTGTTATTTTATTTTGTGTCTTTCTTTGTTAACCATATTTTAGATCTTTATATCTGAGTGTTAAATGCTTTGCGTCTTTCTATATTAATTTGATAATCAATTAAATATATTGCTATGTTACATATTTTATGAGTATAATTAAAATATTCGTAGTAGTATTAACTCATCCTCAAATTCATTATATTGTCATTCATAACTTAGGTAAGACATGAATAAAAGATATATTTTTTATGCAACTAACTAATATTTATTCACATAAATAACGTATTGTCAAAATTTTTATAGAACGGAAGAAGTAGTGATCACTCACGCCAAAGTAGTGTTTTACCTGACCTCCTTAGTCAAGCTAGTGGTAGTCCTGGTACGCCATCTGCTCGAGATAAGTCTACAAGTGAAGAGGTATGTACAATGCAATTTTCCATAGGTGTTTGTATTTTAATATTGACGAGTTCAAATATTGAAGAAATTATTTTCTGTTTTAAAAGCACTAAAAAAGTACTATGAAATATATTAACCCTTTCCGTTAATTTTTGGACTCAATATTAGTAGCTTCTGGTAAAATTTAATTTTATACTATCAAAATTTGAAAGTTGCAAAAGTTTGTTAATAGAATATGGCAGAGAAAACTTTCTTTTTTGTGTAAAATTAAATTTTGTTACATTTTTATTAAAAGGAAATTTCAACTTTCCCTAAGAACTGAAAATGAAACAAATATTAAATAATTTTTACATAATATATTCAAGCTCAGTTTGTGAATTTAGTCTTTGTCCCTCAGATTTGCAAAAAAATTGCTACTTACTGTGTCTAACATGCATATTGCACAACCCAAAAGCTTTTTGTAATAATTATGCAAAAAAATACACACAAAAGAAAATTAATATGTTTGAATTAACAGTAATAGTCATAATAATTTATGTACTTATGGATTAATATTTTTTTTGAAAATCGCACCTATTTTTGTGTGTATTTTTTTTTATTCACTTAATGAATACACCGACACAAAAACAACTACCTAAATGTTTTGGTTATTTAGACAACACAATTTCTCCAGAAAAAAACTTTTGATTTATTATTAGATGATAAATGTTAAATGTGTTTGTCACTAATTTTAATGTCTTTCTCTTTGGTTTTTGCCTAACGAGTGACGTCCATAACAACGTGTAACATAAATGTAAGTATGAAATCAATGTTGTCTATGTAGTGTTGAGTTCACTATGTATTGATGTAGATTAGTCCATTTGCAGTCAGTCGCATTCATTGCATCAGTTAATTTTTTAATTCCTTGGATATGTCTTGCACAAGAGTATCTAAAACTAGGGATTGCTTCAAAAAAGAATTTTTTTTTTTTAATTGAAAACTTTATTTGACAGGTACACACAATTATTTTATAGAATAATTACACAATTAAATTAATAAAATAACAATAATAGGACTTCTATGTAAAAATGGTATGTATATACTATAAATTTTGTATGAAAATAATAAATCCTAAATCTAATTAAATAAATTTCTCAGACTTGCACCTAAGGGCGAAAACACAACACAGCGGTGCGACTTCACATCGCAAAAACGACGTCGCACGGCGTTGCGATGCGATGACGCAACGTTAAAACTTCATCGCCACGGCATCGCAGAGAAGACGCTTCTAGTGATATGTGGACCGCACAATACGTGTCCTACGGCTGTTGCAGGCCACAACACTGCGGTGCGACGACGCGTCGCAAAAACGAAGTCGCACCGCAGTGCGATGCGATGAACGTTCAGAAGACCTATACCAGAAGCGACACGTTTGATGTATGTATGGCGTGTTATAATTAAATATAAAAACCAAATAATGTACCAAATCTTGTACACACGCAACCTGTTGGCACTGCAGACTAAATCGCGTATAAAAGACCACCAGACTTCCGTGATTTGCGCGTGCGTTGCTTGTGAGAATCATTCCCGATCTCATAAGTAAAAACACAACACTGCGGTGCGATGTCGCATCGCAGAAATCAACGACGTCGTGGAAATTTGCGATGCGTCGTCGCACCGCGGTGTTGTGGTTTCGTTCAGGATTTGTACTAAGCGACGTCGCATCCCAAATTTCTACGACGTCGTTGATTTCTGCGATGCGCCGTCGCACCGCTGTGTTGTGTTTTCGCCCTAAGTGACTTAACACTTGATTTGCAATAATATCGCAAGCATAATAGTAAATATCTTTATTTTACATTGCCTATCCCTAAAACACATGACTAATTAGATACTACTCTTAACAGCTTAATAAATGAGGAATAGTTTTTATTTATATATATTTTACATCTATAGGAAACATTTTTATAGTTATTAATATTTCTAATATATAATGGTAACGAGTTATAAGTTCTTGAGGCTAGATGGTATGCAAATCTTGAATTTATATTTTTATGACTTGTAGGCACTTTCAGAAGTTTATGGGTTACTATTTCATGAGTGATGACATTTTTAAGATGTTTTTTTTATATGTCTGTATAAGTGGATAATGTGTGAAAATATAATGATCTTACAGTACATATATCTTTTTCCATAAAGTAGTCGAGTATTGTTTGTTTTTTTTCGAAAATAATTTTTAAAATATAATTCTGAATTGTTCACAGAGTTTTCAATGCGTTAGTGTACAGAGCTCCCCAAACTAATATTCCATCTCTTAAAAGAGATTCAACTAAAGATTTATATACTAAAGTAGTATATTTTTGCTTAAAATATCCCTTAGCTGATAAAATTTGTGAATTAATTTTTCTAACTCTCTTTGTTGCATGCTCTTTCCATTTTACATTTTTGTCTATAATAACGCCTAAATATTTAATATATTCGACCTCTTTTATTTCTACTTCAAGTTCATCAATATCGATTTTTTTATTTACATCGGTAATTGAAAAAGCTATATAATTTGTTTTGTCTACATTTAGAGACCGCTGATATCCATATAACCACATTTTTATAGCATATATTCCATTCTGCACTTTTTCTTTAACCGCTTCCGAGTCAACGCCATTAAATATTGCTACAATATCATCAACATATGATTATATCTATAGTGAAAAGAATAGGACCAAGGACTGTTCCTTGTGGCACACCCACTTTCACTATTTATGGTTCACTTAAACATCCATTAGCTTTTGACATGAGTTACTATTAATGGGAATATTTTTCACTGAGAAGTTATAAGATTTAATTTTTCAATCATTTTGTTGCCTATGTTACTGAAATAATCATTACAGTAATTTGGCATTTCTTTATTGTTAGTGAAAATTTCACCATCTTCATTAATTATATCTAAAGTAATAACATATTTATCTGAATTTTCATTTGTGGCCTCAGAAATGACTCTGATATGTTTTTTTCATGTTATGTTTACTTTGTATTATTATATTTTGATAATAGTCGTGTTTACATTTTTTAAAAATTTTTAAGGAATTTCTGTTTTGTATTGTTCGTGTAATTCTATAGAGTAGTTATTATTTAATCGTTTTTTAAAATTATCTCGTGATAATAGACCTTCAGTAATCCATGGTTTTAACTTTTTTTTTTGATTTCCTGTTTCTAAACATTTTTGTGATTTTACTTTCGCTTATTAAATTTTCAAAAGTTTTTGTAAACACATCTGCTGCTACTTGAGCATCATTTATTAAGGTAACATTTATCCAATTTTCAGTTTTCACTAACGCTTTGAATTTTTCTGTATTAATTTTTTTATCTGTATGAAATTCTTTGTTATTGTCGCTATTGTGTTGGATGAATGTATTTTTAAGAAATGTAGCTATTACAGCATAATAATCCTTAATATTATATGTCAGTATATATGAATTAATTTTTATATTATTTATTGTATGTTTCTGTTTAGTAAATATATGATCCAAGCAAGTAGCTATATCTTTAGTAACACGAGTAGGCAGCTGAATACAAAACCATGTTTAGCCAATATTGATACATATCTGTTAGCATTCATATCCTCTTTTAGGATGTCAATGTTAATATCGCCAACAAGTAGTTGAAAGTGAGTGTGTTTAGAATTTGAATCAAGGTAATTATCAATTTCTTCTAAAGAAGTTAATATATTACAGGGATTTGGACAATACAATGCAATAATTTGAAACGAGGTCCCGTCGACAGTTAATATATTACAGGGATTTGGACGATACAATGCAATAATTTGAAACGAGGTCCCGTCGACAGTAATATTTAAAATGATAGGTTAAATCAACCAAAAAGAGCATATGAAATCGCACCTATCTAGATTCATAGTTAAATCAACCAGAAAAGAATAGTCACCACACAATTTTCGTTGTTGTTTTGAGCAAGAAATTTCGTTAAGTAAATAACCATTTTTTAAGTCCTATAACAACTTTATTTGTTTACATAAGCAAATAGTAGTTTAGTAATCATCATAATAACTTGTAGAACAACAAATTAAATAGTATTTTCACAATTTTTTTGCTCATTAACCATTTTTTGTTTGGTATTCTAAATTGGTATTATCCATGATGATTCCGAAATAATACAATTTAGATACGTATAATGGTGTTCATTAAAATATTGTGCGTGCAACCAAGCACTTATTTTAGTTTACATAAAACTTGTAGTAAACTATTTATCAGTGGTGGCTGGTGAAATTTAGGCTGTCATATCTTAGTATTGGAGCATGGAACCCAAGCGATACTTTAAGGCGTAGCTCTCAAGACTAAATGAAGAAGTTTTGCAGAAAAAAAAAATTGTGATTGAAATTTGCGAAAAAAAAGTTGGAAAAATTGTGAGCCTCCAAGGTTATTTTTAAACAATTTGTAAAATATTTGCTAAACATTTTTTTTTTCAGAATCAGGTGGAAAATATAACGATAGATTTCACATTTCATAAAAAAATATTTTTTTTACAAAGTTATACCTTTTTGCACAGTGAAAAATGATTCTAAAATAAAATGCTATGATGGAAAGATGCTTACCATCAGATGCTTTAACCAACTACATCACCAACTCGGTAATTAATTATTAATTGCACATTTTGGCAAATTTTGATAAATTTTAAGATACAAAAAACTGATTGAAAGAAAACAGAACTTTTTACTTTTTATTACAAGTTATAAATATTAAATCATTTATCGAAAGAATTGGGTTGCCTTTTTAAATTCATATTAATAATAATAAAAGTATTTTATTGGTTTCACCAAAAGGCCATAGACCAAGGTTCTTCAGCTTGTTAAAACTTTAAAATAATTTACATACCATTTCATTTCATTACAGTATAAATATCTGTAAAAAAAAAAAAACAATATAGATTTGTTTCATTGTATATTATTCAATGCGGTGATGTGTTCCCATAGGGTTAGCTCTGGACATTTTCTTCTGCTAGGTAATTCTTGTCGTCTAGTTTTGCAAAGAGGTTGTATTATTTCTGTGTTATTTATTTCCTTGGCAAATTTTGTGGTTAGGGATTGTAATCTTTGGTTGATTGGTGTCATTTGCTTTATCTCACAGAGAAGGTTGTTGGGAGGGTTATGGAGAGGATTTCTGGGGTGTCTGATTTTGGTAATGGATCTCAATGTTGATGTTTCTACTATTTCTAGGCTTTTTCAGACTGGTCTTCGTGTATTAAGGTATAGTGGGTGGCTATATTCTAATAATGGACGGCAGATTGTACTATAAATGTGGGCAGCAGTTTTTTTTGTTTATTCCTTGGTTTTTATATGTTAGGCTGCGGAAGTGTCTACTTCTTGCAATGCACTTCTTAATTAGTTTGACATGTTTTTTAAAATTAAGCTTATTTTCTATTGTGACTCCAAGATATTTTACTGCCGGTTGACAATATATTGTGCTATTGTTAACAGTTATTGTTGGAGTGTTTGGGGATATATTATGGTTAAACACGATGTATTGAGATTTTAGGGGATTTGGTTTCATTCGCCATTTGTTGAACCACGTTAATGTTCTGTTCATCAGTTGCTGAAGTGCCTCTGCTGTCTTGTAGATGTTCTTGTTATGGCTTACGAGTGCGGTATCATCGGCATAATTTATATTAAATATACAGGAAAATTAATAACATTCAAACTTAATTTTTATGAGTTTCATTGCACTGTTTTAGTAGAACCTAATTTTTTCCAGTCCAATCTGTAACTTTCAAAACCTAAAATGAAATTCCATATGAAAATGCTGTCTAACATATACCCAAAAATTATTAAAATCGGCAGAAAAAGTTATTAAACTTTAAAAAAAAGGCCTGCTTTAATTTGTCCCACAGCGTATATTTATATCCTCTGTCAAAATTTTCATTTGTTCTCTGTCAAAATTTTCATTTGTTTCAAATCCATTTTTATATTCACAAGAACTTCTGTCAATTTTTTGACTAATTATTTGAATTTCATGTAATTTAACATACACTAGACTTTAGATATCTCGATATTTATGCAGCATTAAATTCAACTTCATAAGAATGTACCAATGTATATGAGGATTAAGTATACGTATCCCACATTGTCATGGTAAAAACGAAGAAGCGCGAAATGACAAAAAGGTAGTGGACTTAATATACACCACATCCAGTATAAGTAACTTTTAAAATCTGATATTCGCAGAATGTAAATATATTTGTGTCAATGTAGAATTGATCAAAATTGTTGTACTCATCTGACCCCACATCACTACAAAAAAGTGATCAATATGTTGATTGATTTGTGAATTGAAGTAATAATACAAAAAAAGATAGATTAAAATTAACTTCAGGTACCTATGTTAAAAATGAGATACTTTTTTTGTTAGTGTCGTAAAAGCAGAAAAGCAACCAATTTTTATTATGCAAAAGATGATGACTGACATTAAGTGGAAAAAATAATTCATTGTTATAGCAATACATGGTGGAATGGTAGTTATTCATCATTTATTCATAACCCATTACTTTATTAGTTTATAATTGTTATTTTTTTTGGTTTTGGAAAACTAACGGGAAAGACTAATTATCATATCCATTTTTAATTTAACTAACACTTTAATTTGTGTGCTTACTGCTTGTGCTTGTTTATTTACTAAGAAAAAAATAGTTGACACATCATCAAAACTTTGGTAAAAACAGATAACTTTTGGAGTTTTGCCCAAATAAAATCACTTTCGTTGCATTTTAATATATTTATAGATGTAACATTTTCATCTTATAAACAGTGTTGTTAGCATATCTTTATATTTTTCTAATGTAGTATTAATGAGACAGGTGTATTTAGTATCATTTGTAGAATGAATGTAAGTTAGTACTTAATTTTTTTAACAATAAAATTGTGAGATAAAAATTGTGTGTAGGAATAGAAGTCGTTAACCTAAATTTTAACATTTCTTGTTTTTAATTGTTAATGAAGACTCGAAAGTATATTAAGTAATTAATTAGAAATAATACACTGTAATGGAAAATTGTTTATATGACGTTTCGAACAATCTGAAAATTTTTATTTTTGTGTAAAACATGAAAAACAAACTATAATAAATACAGTATTCAGAAGAGCTTAATTAATATTAAAAGAGAGCTGCATAACTAGTTTTTTTGCTGTTATGCATTAAATTTTAATGAGAGTTTAACAACAAAATGTAAATTAAGAAATATGTTAAAATTTTCATAAGGGTTCAATTATTGGTATTGGAAGGAATACCGAATAAACCTAAAATCCAGTGAAAAACTAGCATTTGCAACAGGATATTTGATATACAGGGTGTCCCACTTTTAACTACCAACACTTCGACAATCAAGAGAGGACTCCATTTTAAGAAAAAAAGTTTCAATAAACATACATTGTATTTCGAGTAATTAATTTTACCTCATGTAACTGCTTTATTAATGAGCCACATTAGTGTGACTTATATGTTTATTGAATTTTACAGAAAATAATTATGTTCAGAAAAACTTCAGACATAATGCCTGTCCGCAATTTTATAAATCGCATAAATAGCATCTTGTGCATGCTATTTTGGTGTATAAAATGTTCAGTTTACGATCGTAGCGACAACTTGGGTATATTTTATACTTTGAAGCTGTCTTGTGGCATAAAAAATATAATCTCAGTTTAGTTTTATAATTATGTCGACTAATATTTTTTTTATAATATAACATATAGAATAACAACTATGCCTATATTCCCAACATAAATTAAAACTGAGGTTATGCTGTCATTTTCTCTAAATTCCAATAGAACGTATACTTTGTTGTTTGGATCTTTGCGCATACGTCACAATTACAAACTGTATGAAGTAAATAAATTGAAAGTCAACTTTACTTTTGTTCAGTAGTGTGTACTGGAGAACGGTATTTTTTATATATTCCAACACTGAGATTTCACTGGCCGTTGCTTAGTACTTGTTAATGCTCAAATGTAATTTTCAAGTTATTTAATTCATGCAGCTACTAATATAATGTCAGAAATATAATTGCAAAAATATTACGATGCCGTTGAATCAAGTGACAAACAAGCTGGTCAATGAAGCTAAGACATAGGTTCATAATCATGTCTTTGTTCAACCAATTATTAACTTATCGGTCAGATGTCTTGGTCTACCTAGACATACGCATCTCTATATTTGCTTATCCAGCGGACACAGGTCATAACTAATTTGATACGCAAAGATGCAAACAACAGAGTATATATACCTTGCCTCCTATTCTTTAGTCTTGAGTCGTGTTAAAATTAAATTGCATGTTTTTATGCTAGATATTTAGATTCTTAAAAAAAAAATTGATGACATAAAAATAGATTAATGGACTTTGGTAATTTTTGTTCACACATCAGCTGTATTTAATGTGATGTGTGAATCGGCCGTGAGGATTATTTAATTTTTAAAATTTATGCATGGACAATTTCACCAATTTCTTTTGTTTCTTTTCGCCTCTGAAAATTAATTTCAGCTCACAACTATTTACTGTTACTATAAATGAGGAAAATTTGCCTCTGCATCTAAGTGCTCCATAAAATGCTTACAGAATTATTGTATGAATTCAATATAGCATATTTGCATAATTAATTTAATTATTCATATTACTGTATCAAAAAACCACACAATTATTACTTTCGTACAAAAATATATTTTATTCAATACTTTTTTTTCATGATAATACAAAACAATTAAATTGACATATACAGTGATTTTTATTTTTGAGAGATGTACAAATTACATAAAAAAACATTTATTTAGAAAAAAAAAGTCAAGGTCGTATTTAATATCTCATTTAAAACGTCTGTTAACACGTGACGTCGTCTACTCTGTACATGTGCATTAATGTAATTATTTTATGTTGACTGTGACTTTTCTAAAAAGTTTTAATGATTGATGTTAAGAATTTTGTATTTTAAAATACAAAGTTCTTTGAAGTTTTTTAAATGAATAAAAAATTACAAAATAACTGTCAACAAAGTGTCAAAATAATCCTTACTTTACGGTCAACATTTACAAAATTTAATCGGCAGTTGAAATCATCTTTTATACAATAGTGCATCTGCCAAGAGGGCCAGGGCTACCCTCCAACTTCTTGAGCTGTTTCTATAAATTAAATAAATAAATTACTTTAGCAACAATAGATGTCAGAAACTAGGATATGCATATGCAAAGATTTTATGTACAGTGTGCCACAATAATTGTATGGACGCCCTCGTGAAATCCAAAGTAAATGGCTAAAAAAAAAAAAAAAATATTTATGTATATTACATCATTTTGAAATTACTGAAAATTTTATGAACGAGGTTACTAGTTAACGAAATTTTAAAATTTTTATTTTTGAAAAATTAGTCGACGCTTGAAAATTATTTTTAAAAATAAAAATGTTATTTTAAAAAATATTTGGTTTTATTTTTGGATCCTTCCATTTTTTTGGGGTCTACAACCGCCCCTATGCTAGGTTTTTAGAACCAACTTTAATATATCTTTGTTCCGTTTTTTATATAATAATAATAATAATAATAATAATAATCGTCTTTATTGAATCAAATAGTTAAAGATACAGTACTATTTAATACATGGATGAATATAATTTTCATCTCATTCAAGTTAAATAAAATTACAAAGAATAAACGACAGTTTCCACTTAAGCTGTTAAAATATGAAGTTTGACACCAAATACGAAAATTGGGTTACCAACTGATGTAATGGAAATTTTCAAATTCATGCGCTATTGCGCATGCGGGGTAGATGACGTTAAGGCACTTATATTTTATTAATTTTTTCACGTCAATAGTTTGAAAATGTATGTTTACCATAATGTGTTAAAAATTATATTTTGAAATATGCTACTCATCATTCAAATTCATCATTTACCGTAAAGGGTCCATTATCTATTGTTTCAAAATTCAAAATTGCTATAAAGTTGCACATTCTACAAGTTGCTTTTATTATGCAAATTTTTCACTATCTAATATACAAATTAAAATGACAGCAGTATTAATGTTCATTTTTAAAATATAAACATTTTTGTAGTAGATTAAAACAAATTTCCATTATCAGTTTTATATTATTCACTTTGTAATAATACAACACTGTCCCCTAGTTTTATATGATTTTACAAAAACTGTCTCTTTTTCAGTTCCTCGGTACCCCCTCTCCTACCCCTCACCACATGCATGCTAATGCTCTTGCCTTACAACAGAAACAGCGTTCCTTCTTGGCCTTTGGATTTGGAGCTAGTTCTGCCCCTTCAAGGAGAGAATCACATGTGAACGTCAACGTTACTCCAACTTCACATGACATATCATCAGATACACCAGAAATTAGGAAATATAAAAAGAGATTTAATAGTGAAATTTTATGTGCCGCTTTATGGGGTAAGTAGTATCATCTTTTGCTTTTATCATCTATTAGCACATGTTTAGTTAAAAAATAAGAGCACCTAAAGGCAAATTTTTTTGAAAATCCCGTAATCAACTTGAATTTACTTTTATGTTTTACATATAGCACATTTAATAAAAGGGTATAATACATTCGTAGACATACCGTTTGTTTCTAAAGCTATATATTATATGCATATCAAAGATAAAATCGCCTATGTTTAAAATTTACCGGTTTGCAAATTTAAACGTATGTGGGTTTAATATTTAGTAGGCATAATCTCACCACGTGGTACTTATTGGGCATATAATTTATAGCTTGTGTAAACAAATTTAACGATGGAGTCTTCTATACCATTTAATCTACACATGCAAGAAAAATTATTTTGCTTTTGTATTTTATATACGATTACTACTTTTCTTTTCAGGTGTAAATCTTCTCATTGGTACAGAACATGGACTGATGTTGTTAGATAGGAGTGGACAAGGAAAAGTATATCAGCTAATTTCAAGGAGACGGTTTCAGCAAATGGAAGTGCTTGAGGGACAGAATATACTTGTCACAATATCTGGTAAAAAGAATCGTGTTAGGGTGTATTATCTTAGTTGGCTCAAAAGCAAGATATTACGCACGGATGGTGTTAGTGATGTAAGTGTTTTTTTTTCTTGTACGTACATATAATATGCCCGATCTTTTTATTCTCTTTAGGAAAATAAAAATTTTTAATTAATCTTTGCCGTAACTGAGACCTGACCGACCCAACACCCTATTTATTTATTTATTTATTTTACTTTGTTTGCAGCAAGTAGAACGAAGAAATGGTTGGATAAATGTAGGTGATCTGCAAGGAGCAGTCCACTTCAAAATAGTGAAATATGAAAGAATAAAGTTTTTGGTGATAGCCTTAAAAGACAGTATTGAAATTTATGCATGGGCACCTAAACCCTACCATAAATTCATGGCATTCAAGTCATTCTGTGATTTGACGTATCGGCCACTTCTGGTCGATTTAACGGTAGAAGAAGGCACGAGACTTAAAGTAATCTATGGTAGTAGTGATGGATTCCACGCAGTTGATTTGGATTCTGCTAGTGTTTATGATATTTACTTACCTAAACATGTAAGTAAATCAAATTGTTCTTTGAATTTTCTAGGGATATTCAATCAACGGTAACTTATTTTATTGGAAATTTATAGAGGTAAGTTACCGGTTATTTATAAAATTAATTTTGGTACGAAATACATAGGCTATCTTTCTATAATTTAGTTTGCTAATCAAAATTTATGTTCCTCACAAAGCTTTTTTTTATCATAGTTCCAGCTGTCACTCATTCTGAATCATGATTTGGAATAATTTAATCAAAAAACCAAAATCACATGGAAATAGAAGTAAAAACGCGGATTCTAAAGTTCACTTAATGACGATAAATATAACCTCAAAAACATTAGTTAATTGTCAGATTCAAGGATTTTTGGTGGCATTGGTAATTTACCGGTAACATATGCTCTGTAACATATCGATAAGTTACCAAAAATGGAAATATTACCCTGGCAACTTACCAAGCCAACATCTCTAGAATTTTCTATTAATCGGTCGAAATTGACTTATTTGATCTTTTTAGACACAAAGTGGAATTAGTCCTCACTGTATAGTTACTTTGCCGAATAGTAACGGAATGCAGCTCTTACTTTGTTATGATAATGAAGGTGTATATGTGAATACATATGGTAGAATATCAAAGAATATGTTGCTCCAGGTAAGATATTTTTTTTTCTTTTAATTTTCTTTGTAACTTATTGTGATGGCTGATGATAATTCAAGAGAAAGTGTTTTTTTTAATTTTATTTAACAAAATTTATTATTTAAAAATAATTTTTATTGTTGAAATTTAGTTTTTTTTTATTGTGAACTGGGCATCAGAATGAATTTCAGTTTAAAAAAAAAATCGTGAGTCATGTCCATACATAATTTTAAAATTACATTTACATTTTAGATTATTTGAGGCCCAACAGCAATAATGCTGTTTATTCATATAACCGTCGAAATCGAGATTGGCCTCGGCCGAAATAATTAAGGTTGTAAATTGTCTCACATTTCCTAATATTCCTAATCGAAATCCAAATAGTTTTTCAAATGATGCAACATTTTCCACTACGGCCTGGTCTGTGTTGCACATCAAAATACATAAATCCTGTAAATACGAGTGTAAACATGTAGGTACTCGAAATATACATACATAGTATACAATATACATCATTTTACTATTACTATCATTATCATTGTTGCCAACTTGATTAATTGGTTTGATTACAACAATATGCCAATAGAGCAATGGTAACCAGTATCATCATGTTTTTAAACAAAATAAATTTAGACCATTCTTTAGTATATGGAAAATAAAACCAGTCAAAAATTTTCCTACTTTTCTATTCAATTGTTAACTTCACACCTCGCTTCACACACACTACACAGGTCTCTAGCAAAGTATAATTTAATGACAGCATGTGTACTACCCTTGATATTACTAAAGTCCTGCTGGGTCCTGCACAAATCCTACCAGATCCTGCCCACATCCTGCCAGGTCATGCTAGGTCCTACTCAAGTCCTGCTAGGTCCTTCCAGGTAGTACTTAGTCCTGCCAAGTATTGCGAAGTTCTTGCTGCTACTGCCAACAGTGAGAGTCCCCTCAACATTGATATATTATTGATAATTACAACACCAAATTTTTCTTCCAGTGGGGTGAAATGCCAACATCGGTAGCATACATAGGCACAGGCCAGATAATGGGTTGGGGTAACAAAGCTATAGAAATTCGTTCAGTGGAATCAGGACATTTAGATGGAGTATTTATGCATAAAAAGGCGCAGAGGTTAAAGTTTTTGTGCGAACGAAACGATAAAGTCTTCTTTTCTAGTGCTAAGAGCGGGTCTTCTTGTCAGATTTATTTCATGACCCTTAATAAACCTGGCATGGCAAATTGGTAACATCTAAACAGTGTAATTGTTTAAAGTAAAGTGTGAAAAAAATTGACTCTCCTGAACAACTTTTTTTAGATCAGCGAAGCTATTTATAGAGGAATCAGTTTATTACTATTATTTTTTTTATATAAATATGTATGAAGTTTGATCCTAAAAAATATTCAAAATCAAACGCTATAATGGTTGAATTTTCTAAATAAAATCTACACTTTGACGTTTCGTTTTACAACCACGTAACTAAAAAGTAGTATGGTAAAAAAAGTCAAGGTATGGATTTTTAAAACAAAAATTCAAATATGTTAGTGTCCTGATTTACATCTTTTGCAGTGTCAATATTGTTAGTTCCTTGTTTTATCGATGACAAAGTGAAAAAAATATTTTTAACTTTTTTTTACATATAAAAATAAATGGTGCTACCGCAATTTATAGTAATAGTGATATATTAAAATTGTACATATTTAGATTTGACTAAAAAAATTAACGGAAGATTGGCACTGCAAAGATGAAATTTTAAGTACAAAGCACATATTTATTTATTTCTTGATTCCTTTAATCCTATTAGACTATTGGGAATAGCAATAAATTTTAAAAAATGTTAGGGCTAATGAAACAAATTCAGAGGAAGTCAGTCAATGAAAAACCTTTTTGTGAGAAATATGCATTTAGTAAGAATAAGTTGGTGCCAACCAAGTTGTTAGTGAAGTAAAAATGCTCACTAAATTGTAGATAAGTCCAAAAACTTAGTGTAATAATTTGATAAATAAATAATCTACCAGGCATGTTTAAAATTTGTTATATTTTTTATTAACAAATTTTAACCATGTATTTCTTTTGTACATACTATTATTTACATAAAGAATCCTTGATAAATTTATAATGCAGCATGTAGCACTCGTAAGCCTATGTTATTAGACAAAATTAGAGTGATAATTAAGAAAGTAAGTAACCATTTTTATACTAGTCTAAAATAATTGGAAATAAGGGAGCTGTTTTATAAAGAAAGTGCAAAAATTAGAGTATGGTATTTTTGGTTATATTATGACTTCGATTTTGCTCATTTACATGTATTTAAAAATAAGTGTGTCTTCAAGACAAATCAGTGCAACAATTATAATTTAAAAAATACTGTTACTTTACACAAAGTTTTAAGATTTTTATCCGAAGATTTCATTGCATACACAAAGAAGGTACTATTTCGGTCAATTCTTAATTTTATCCGACTTGAAAATGTGTAATAAAATATGTTCACAATCATCACAATATTTTTTATTCTGCGGTTCATATAACATGAGTAGAACAAATAGTTTATTATGAATTATTTTGTAATCAATTTTTTTTACAAAGAAAAATGCTACTAAAGTGGTAAATAAAAAGAGGTTACAATTCTTCATCAAAAATGTTGTTAGGAAGTTACTGCGCATGGGCTAACGGCAACTTATCGTTTGCGTCCAAATTTAAATTTCGCGCAGATATTTGTCGGTTGACACTCGTTTTTGAGGTTAGATTAGAATTAATGCCGAATTGTTAGCTGGTTAAAAGAGTAAAATCATCAGGGGAATATGAGGTACAGAAGTATACAAAAGAGAGAGAGAAAAACTATTACTTCTGTCGAATAACTTGAAATAATGTGCAGAACTTTTGTAAAACTTGATTGTATTCATGCAGGTAATATTATAATTAATGTTGTTTGATTACCGGTAACTTTTTTATTGGTAATTTATGGAGGTTATGGTAATGTCACGTTAATTAAACACCATAGGTAATACAAAGTAATGTTTGTTCCTCACAAACCTTTTTTTTTATAATAGTTTCAAATATCAGACTCGCTCTAAGGTATGGTTTGAAATAATTTAATCAAGAATCCAAAACCATGTAGCAATAAAAGTAAAAACGCCGGTTCTGAAATTCGCGTGATGGTAATTCTAAACTTAAAAATACGAGTCAAATGTAAAATTCGAGGATTTTTGGTGGCATCGGTAAGTTACCGAAAATGGATATGTTACCGCGGTAACTTACCTAGTTGCACTGAATAACATTTTTCTGATGTTAATAATGACCGTTATTGTAAATCACAATAAAGCTCGTATCTGCAAAGGTTTAATGAAACTGTCTGCGACGGATTTAAAACTTTGAGGTAAAATTGTTTATAAAATTAATGTAAAAAATAAATCTGTTATTTTAATAAATAATAACGTATTTCGCGAATATGGCCATATACATGATCACAGCTGACTCTAAACAAGCAAGTAAGTAGAAATGGCAACACTGCTGGGGTCCTACTAGTCTCCATTGAATGTGTTGGAAACTATGTTATTTCGGTTGTTTGCCGGGCAATTTTATGTAATTTTTCATTGTTTTTTTATATAATTTATGATAATTTTGAGGTGTTTTTGTGAATTAATATCGAGTATTCATTGTTTTATAATAATTACCGTTCCAGGTTGTAAATCGAATTACAACTCAAACGTGAAAAAGAAAAACTTCTCAGAGCAGAGCTATTCCAAGGAAAGACTGATCTAAGTATTTTACCAAATGCGTCATTAAGAAACAAACCTCGCGTACCAGAGTTGAAAGAAAATGTTATGCCATGTTTTTTCAAATTTACCCAAATACTTAGATATTTTCCTCTGCAAAGTCTGTTTGGACAGATCCTGAGATCCATATTCCATTCCTCATCCTCATCGTCAAAAGTACCTGCTCTAATTAATTTTTTGAGTATCCTACATTCCCTACAAATTAATTTATACAGGGTGGTCCGAATGTAAATCCTAAAACTGTGCCAGGAGTTATTTACTTCCCCTTAAAAATAATTTTTATGTCCATGGATTTTTTAAATAAGTGATACCATTTTTAAATTTTATGATCAATTCTGAACAAAAAAGCTCTTTCAAATGTTCGTTAAAATGAACAGATTTCGAGTTGTGCATAGAGGGGACCAAGGTAATAATAATAATATTAATAATAATAAACACCTTTATATTTTTTTTTAATGCGACAGCTAGTGTTGTGAGATAATGAAATTTCAAATGAAACTTGAAATTGAAATTTGAAATTTTTGAAAGTTTCAAAGCCCATCGCTAAAATTTCGAAATTTATGAAATTTTCGAAATTTAAGAAATATATCAAATTTATGACATTTTTGGAAAGTATTGAAACTTTCAGTGGAAAAATTTCATATATTTCAGAAAATTTCATGTTTACAAGTTACATGTCTGTCATCATTAAAAATTTCCCACTAAAATTTTGACAGTTACCAACCTAAACCAGCCTAAACTAACGAACAAACATCACAGGCTGTTTTTTTGGTTGAAAAATATATAGTTCTGGCTGTACAGAGCAGAAATAGAGTAACGCAGGTAGAGTAATGAGTTACCTATCTGTTATTATCACACTTGTTATTTTTTGTATCATGAGAAGTTTTATTTATTTTGTGTTTTAGACTGAGATTTTTTATAAATAAAAATGTTTTTTATTCATCTTTTTATCTTTATTTTCAAAAATTACTAAAAACTAGAGTGTAAAGTGTTAGAAAAGATGTATATTACACTATACGTATCTGGTATTAGTTACCAAAACATAACATGATCATTACACTTATTAAATTCATATAAAGCCCATTCACTTTTTGTAGTTCTAACTAAAGGTAGATTTTCGTATTGTTAAGTTGGACAAAAAATTCCCTTTTAATTACAAACTGCTGTGTCAGTCCTATTTTTTGTCGTGCCGTTAATTACATTACTTAACCTAAAAAATTATTGCCAATTTAACAATGCAAAAATCTACCTTTAGTTAGGATTGCAGAAAGTAAATGGACTTTAGGTACGAGTATTTGAAAATTTTCTGAAAATTTATGAAATTATTGAAATATTTCAAAAATTCATTGAAATATTTCAAAAATGTCTGAAATTTAAGGAAATATTTCAGAAAATTTATAAATTTCATATACTTCAAAAATTTCATAAATTTCCATTTTTTTTTGCAAAATTTGAAATATTTCAATGAAATATTTCATTTTTATAAATTTCATGATATTTAACAACACTAGCGACAGCGAAGTTTGGACAGGTCTACTCTTTGCTCTGTCATCAATGTTAATAATTTAAACTTTGGTAAATTCAATATACTCAAACAGTTCCTTTTGTCTTTGTCAATCTGTGTTTATAATTTTAGTTAATAAAAGTTATAAAAAATAAAAATATGGTAATTCAAATTTTGGATTTTTATATCATTCGACTTAGACGCCTATGCCAAAACTTGAATATAAATATGTCCTCACAGATTTTATTTTAGGAAATTTGGCTTCCTACTACTTTGTTTATGTGAAATTTTTTTATATAATATCAGTTTTTACACCGTTTCTAGTCGAAAGTTACCGCATACCTTTCTTTATTGTTACACTTATCCCAAGCGAATCTTCATCGGAACCCGGCCGGACCGCTGTGCGGTGTTGCCATTTGTCTTCTCGGCTTGTTTAGAGTCGGTTGTAGCATGATATGTACGTTAATGTATGTTTGTCTTCGAAGCAAAATAGATACATATTCGTGTTGAAAGTGAAGTTTATTTCAAATTTATTTGCAACGTAAAAAATGTAGGCTTCTGTAACTGTGGTAAAAGAAGCCAACGTTTTTTATATTACAAATAAGAATAAACTTTATCTGAAAATGGGAGTTTAACAATAGCTGCATTTTCAGGAAAGCATGTAACTAAAGACATTTAGTGAACATGAGGATTTTTCCATTACGAAACTTCAGTGGTAAATATTTAAAATTTGACATTTACAGTACAAAGTTTTTTGCTCAAATCAAGTCATGATCACAGATACTTCTGCGGGTCCTAGTGAATGTATAGGTAAAGCGGGACGTCAGTAATGGAAATAAAATTGAACATGTAGGAAATTGCACTTAACACGCGAGTAGTTGACACTGGTAGATGGAGCTACCATCGACTCATAGGTACTGTACTTTCACATAGAGACTTATTATGATTCTGATACCCCCTTGTTAACCTACTTCGCACTGAAGAAGACTAAAACCAGAAACACGGTTTCCATTTATTTGGTAAAATTTTTTTACTAGTGGGCAATCGCAGTTAAAGCTTTAATCACTTTCTTTGTGTGATACAAATTTATAAATCACCAAGAAATGTGTGTGGCAACCTCATTTAATCTTCAATTAAATGAAGTGGAGTATTACGAATTTGTACCTTTTAGGTACAGGGTTATTCATTATAAACTACCCACCCCTTATCATCGTTATTATTGCCTATAGAAAAAAAAGTTTTAAATATAAGTTGTGTGGTTAAGACTGAATTTTGTTAAAATGCTATCAAAAGTACAGTAGCGTGCAGATTTCAGGGGATACAAAAAATAATATTTTTTTTAAATGGGACACCCTGTATATTATTAAATTTTTGGAATGATCCTTTGTTCCTGACTTCAAATATATACCATATGTTACTCCTACCATAATCCGTTTTTGAGTTATTAAACGTCGAATATCTTAGTTAAACTAGTTACTGTAAATATGGAAAAGTTAACATTATTAAAATGAGCACATGGATGATATATGTATATCTTTGTGAGAAGTTACAATGTTTTGAAAATTAATTTGTTGCATTATTTTGCACATTTTATTATATAAGCGAAATAATTTTAACAGTCTCAGCATAAGCATTATAAGTATGTAATTAAAAATAATTTTTTGTATGGTATTAGATTTAAGAATTAAAATAATTGTTATCTCTGTTTTGTCTAATAGTTGAAATGTTTTTGTATCATCTTTTTATTTAATTTAATATCGTGATTGCACACAGAAGGTTTTAAGATTTTATACTAAATATAAATTAGTAAATATCTCTAATGTTCGTAAAAAGTACTACGTTATTGTGTTTATCATTTGGTGCAATTAAAGACTGTTTTATATACATAACTTTTTTTTTTTTTTGTTAATTTGTAAATCTAGATAGGGCAGATTTATTATAATTAACCAACCGTCTATTATTTACAGTACTTTTTGTTTGTTTATTTGCATATAATGCCTTTATGTAAGCCACAAGCTCTTTCGCTCTTTTATAATAATTTCCAAAGAGATGGTATGTGTGATTTTTTTTTATTATAGAAAATAACAATTATATAAATATCATTTTATTAATATTATTATTCAAAATATTAAAGTTATATATTATGAAATTTGTTTTATTTCTCCATCTTAATCATAACTGATATTGGACAATATCATTCTTATGTATTATTTCAAGTCGACAAAGCAATATAAATGTAAATCCAGTACCATTATGGACATAACACTAACTACTGAACCAATGATGTAGCTGGACTAGGCTTGTCTGATATTTATAAAATGTATGAAAAATGAACAAATCAAAATATAAAATTAAGGGATATATATTTTTATTTACTTAATCACTGCAATGCCTCGTCAAATTTTATATTGAACATCTGTAATTATCTTCTTGTTATCTATGAAAATGATCAATAATTAACCGTTTTAATATGGGTGCTAGCAGTGTCCTGTGAACAAGGCATTAGCGGTGATACATAATCGCATTGCAATCGTTCTAAGGGTACCACCTCAGGCTGCTTTCAGATACTGTGCAATTTCTTCTTGCTGAAAAATTTCCAGCCAATCAAATACTAGATATACTCATTTTAATTGGTTGGTAATTATCTGCCAAAACATGAAAGCGACCTCACATCTATATACATCAGCTGATTAGTTTACAATTTCTCGTTTTCTTTGAAAAATAATAAATCAAAATATTCAAATATTCTGTACGTAATAATACAGCAATCGTATTGAAAGTTCCACTCTCAACCTTTGTTTTCTTTGTTTATATTCTTCCTCTATATTGTTTTCTCACTTATCTGTTGCTATGCATTTATTTATTTAAACCTAAGTAAATTTATAATTTAAAAAGAAGTGTCTATAAGGTGCACTGCCTGAGCACCGATCATAATAGAACGGCATATAGTTATGCCATAAATCAGTTTTTATTTTAGAAATAAATTAATAACTCGATTTTTTGCCAGGTGGGTTATCACATTAGGCAATTTAAGAAATAATATATACATAAATAGATATTTGGAATTAGTTTTGATTCTGGTTTAAATCAGCATTTTCGCCACAGGTAATGCTGATTTAACTTAAGTCCATGTATCACAGGTAATATATATCTATGTAGAACTCTGTATTCCTAAAGGTAATTTCAAGGTACCTTGCGTGGGAGGGGACTACATGTTCATAGACACCCATATATCAGAGTATGTTAGGATTTATTTCGGCTTTAGAAAAAGTCTGCTCCACGAAGCCAATAACACAAGGGTAAGTGATTTTTTTTAGAATAAAAAATATCGAATTCACCAAATGTATTTCCGATAAATTTTTATATTATGCCATTTATATCTGTTCAAGAGTAAACAAACTCATTCTTTGTGGTAAAGTGTAATACATAAGTAGACAGGATATATAAAAACAAAGACCGTAATATATTTAAGTTTAATTCATATATTCAGGTCTCATATACAGGGTGTGATTAACTGGACAAACTTAAAATCCGAATTCAGGACCTCAAAATAAGAAAAAGTTTTCTATGGAAGTATGTTCGGAACACCTCGTTAAGAATTACGCCCTTCCAAAAGTGGAGGCTAAAAATAGGTTTTTAATTTTTTTCTCAAATTCCGAAATATTAAAAACATGAGTTGGTAGAGATTTTCTACAAATAAAAGCGCTTCTAAATGATATTTCTTTAATCATCCCTTATCGGTAAAATGGGTGAACTCAGCAACCCCCATTTTATTTTTTTTCAAACTTATTAATGCACCTGAATTTTATCATATAAAAATGTGTCCTGGGAAGTTTGATTTATTTAGAAACTTTTGCTTCTTATATTTTTTTCCTCGAACTGACATTTTTGAATAAAAATATAAAATATTCTCGATCCACATTATTTGGAAAATTACATTATTTAATAAAATGGAAAATGCCTAGTAGGCTAAAAAAATTATGCTTAAAATGGGCCCACAACGAATAAAGATGTAGCCTACTGCATTTCCCATTTTAGTGATTTTCTAAATAACCGTGTGGATAGATATATTTTTTTTTCAAAAGTTGTCGGTTCGTTGAAAAAAATAAAAGCGACAAAAGGGAGTTTAAATGAATAACTCTTTCCAAGGCACATTTTTATATGATAAAATTGGGATCCGTTAAAAAGTTCAACAAAACAATAAAATGGGGGTTGCTGATTTTGCCATTTTACCAGAGATGATCGAAAAAACATCCTTTAGAAGTGTTCCTATTAGTAGAAAATCTCAACCAAAATTAATTTTCTTATCCTTCGAAATTTGAGAAAAAAAATTAAAAACCTAATTTGAACCTTAATCTTTGGAGGGGTGTAAATCATTAACAAAACATTTTAGAACATACCTTCGTAGGAAACTATCTTCTTATTTTGAGGTCCTGAATTCAGATCTTGTTTGTCCAGTTAATCCTGTAACACCCTGTAAACGACTAAATTAAAGCTAGATTATCACTTTCTTGACTTAAAGTAGCATCTTTTAACTTAACTACCATTTATTTTGACTTAAAGTTACCTGAAAGAAATACCTCTACTTTCTAAACGCTTGAGAGCTATTTATTTAAACAAAATTAACTGTGGTAACATTTTTCACATTACTTTTATTCAAATCATTTCATAGGTTGACGTAAAATTCTGTTGAAGAAGCAGACAGTATATTTTTTCCGGCTTGTAAAAATGCATAATGCATTGTATAAATTCCTCTGATATAGATTCAGATTATTATGTTTTATTCATTGAATTCTAATCTGTTTGGTAATACATTTTAGATGAGTCGATATAAATTTTAAATTATACCTAAAAACATGTAGTGTTTTAATTTACTTGCTACCATAAAAATGTTTGGGTTTGCTTATTCTGTTTTGTGATTCCTCAAGAGCAAGTTATAAAATGGAATAATTTTTAAAACTAGACCTGCAGTTTTTATCGAAAATATACAAACATGTATTTCATCAAACAGCAAAAGGTAAGTTTTCTTTTGTTTAAAAATAATTAATTTTCTCATATCTATAAACAAACACTAGTAGTCTGCATTGTTACATTATCTTAGGAAGAAGGATGCTGACAAATTTAAAATCCTTGGAACCATTAGCAATGGATGCCTTTATTGAAAATTTAATAGTTTCTTTTTTGGGAATATGGCACTAAACCTTCTTTGTGTTATTTAGTACTTTTTAGCATTTTTACTATAAGTTTATTTGTTGTTAAATTAAAGGCACAATTTATTTGCAGTCACAAATAATCAATAATTCATTATTTCCTAATTTAGAATATTCTTATTTAGAGCATTTTTTACTTGATGAAACCGATTTGAAAGTCACATCAAGTGAACTTTTCATGTTCCACTTAATTGCACTTCCAGTTTTGAGTGCACTCAGTATGCAGATGCACCCATATCCTCGTACTCAGTGCATTTTTTGGCACTATACTTCCAGGGCAGTGCCAGTGCATTAAAAATATGGTGTCTTATAATGAAAACAAGACAGACTAGTTTTAAAAGGAAGTTTGTCATGGAGGATTTAAAATAAATATAGCCATTGAAAACTTCGTTAAACACTATATTTTTAAAATAATTAAATTATTAGTTACCACATTCCTTAATGTAAGGTTGGGTATGGAATTCACTATTTACATCGAGGACCCCTGTTTCATTTACCTCACACTACCTCAATGCAGACTTGGGCCTTGTCGAGTTTTACCAAGTAGAAAATGCTATTAAATAATTTTTATTGTACCAATGTGCAATTTAATAAAATCCTGGCACAAGTACACTTTTCTATAATTAATTATAAAAGATGATGCACATTCTTGCAGTTTAATTTTAGATATAATAAAATAACCAGAAATGATCCTAAAAATTTACTAATTACTTCCTCACCCCTCAAAGTGAGGGTTATGTATTTGTGAAAAATTTTGAAAATTTTTATTGCATTTCTAGATGAATCTTGACAAATTATGAGGAACACAAAATTTCAGACAGAAAAAATTTTGTGGTTCGCAATAGCAGCTACAGTTTTTGAGATAAAGCTTTCAAATTTGGTACTCACATTCTAGAGGCCAAGGAACAGATTGAGTTCGTTGATTAGAATAATTGGACCCAATGTCTAAAAAAATATTAGCGACAATCCACCAATGTGATTTTTTTGAAACGTCAAAAATTATATTTATTATAAACTTCACCACACGTCGAGTTTTACTACGGTGAGGAATTTCTGATCCCCAAGTAATTAGCAGCGGTTTTTTGTATTAAAGTTATCAAGTTTTAAAACTCAAATGAAAGAATTTTAAAATTAACAAAAAATCAGTCACAAATTTTCTAAAACTACTTGCATAGTTAAGTAATGCTACAAATGGGTAGTAAACTTGTTCAAGTATAATCAATTATTGTTATGGGTGGTATGGTTAGAATAAAACAAATAATTAAATATAAATAATGTTTATTATACGAAAACTAAAATAACTAACAAGTATTTTAGTCTTCCACTTTCTGGAATTTATATTTACCCCGCCAAATTTTAGGCACTGGACAAGTAGCAGGACATGGAACTTGCCCTAAAATTTCGCAAATGCAGTGCCTATCGCATAATGCACCAAAGTTAGCGGGATTATCCGTTTTCTCTTTTGCAATTGCTTCAGCTTTTAGGACCCCTCTAAAATATAACAATATATAAATTATTCACGTTATGGTAGAGAAACTATAACATTTACTTTGTTTTTCCTACTACTTGAATTAAATGTTCATATATTTCTTCTTTGGACTTACTATCTACATCAATAATCATTTGATCACCAGTTTCTAAAATAGAATAACATTTTTGTAATAGACAGAGAAGAATTAATAATTAAACTAACCATAAAAACACCTTATAAATGGAGTTGGTGTTAAGTTCTTTAATGTGGCTATCTGAACATGTGGATTTTTATACTGAATTTGTGGTAAATACCAAAAGACAAAATCTCTGAAACGAAATCAAGAAAACGAACATTCAGAACTTTTTTTATATTAAGATAAGTACTTACTTTGTCCCTGCGTGATGTTTTCCTATTACATTGTAATTCACGGTAAATATTTTGATTTGGTCTTTTAATATTAGCCTCCCTGCTTCTAAGTACTTAAGAGTTCTCCTTATGGGAGCAACGCCTTTCATAAAAGGCATATTTTTTTATTTTAACAACAAATTAATAACATCTAAAAGTATATCATAAAATAAGGTTAAGTTCACTTTGAGAGAAAATATCTACTTCTTCTTCTAAAAAGGTACACTGGGTTCACTTTAGCACATGCCATGGATGGTTACCAATTTTCGAATAAAGTAAAGCCAAAGATTAAATAGTATGTTACGTCAATGTATGTAATTGGTAAATGTATACATTTTCGGGTAAATGTTTACATTTAGCAAGCTGGATGGTTAATGTAAAAAAAATTTAAAAATTAGGCGTTCTGCCCACCTTAACCGGTAAATGTGCACAATTACCTATGCGCTTTGGGAAAAGTAAACATAAAGTATGAAAATAATATAGCCATAATTTAACATATCGTATATGTTTATTTGATATAGTACATAGCTAAACCAGCTTAATAATATGATAATAATAGAAAACAAATTAAAAGCAAATTTTAGGATTTCTGTTTCTGAAAATAAAAGAAGTGCAAATGGAAACATTTTCTTTCAATTTTTTATTATTTCATGGTCCACTTCCACAGCACAATAACGATTTTTATTCTTCACTATATCTATTAAATATTTAAAAAATTTCCTCTCATTGTCTTTCTGTTTAATTTAATTATTATTCAATAATGAACAACTGCCTGGCACTTATAAAGAATTACAACTTGTAAACAAATAATGTTGTGCAGTTTCGTTTTGTTCGGAGACAAAGGGAGGACATATGCTTCCGAGAGATAAAACTCGCTTAAAACAGTGGTTGGTAGCGATTCTCAGGTATAACTTTACTCCTTCGAAACATTCGTTTGTTTGTAAGGAACAGTTTAATTCTGACGATTATGCGTTACCAAAGGAGTCTACTACAGAAAATCGGAAGTAGTAATCATGCACATTCGTTGTTTTCATCATGTTCATGCATGATATAACCTAACTTTAATGACATAAGACACCTCTGATAGGTACAATAATTTCCCTACTGAGCAAGCTTACCCGACACTAGCTCCTCTCGTGGTGAATTCAAGCGCGGTAGCCCTCATTGGCTAATGTGCATAAAATATTGGTAGTGAATTATTTCTACATTTACCGACTGAGTAGGAAAATGTGTACATTTACCGGATAATGTACACATATAACGATCTGTTTACATTTACCATAACATATACACATAAAAGATGCGACACTGAGAGAGTGACTTACTTTCAAGACAGAGATATCTTACCAATTTAAAAGCCGTCAAAGGCAGGATTGAGGTATGTGTCTGATTGGTGAAATCACATACCACAAATGTCTATTATAGGCAAGATATACAGGCTGTAACAAATTCGCTTCTCACTACAGGGATCCCGAATACAGTAAGAGATACAACATCGGTTAAATTGGGGCAAAGTTACAAAATTTGGCGATCAGGAATATGCGGTTGCAAAATCGAAAATATCTCTTGCTGTTCTTGAGATTTAAAAAAAGGTAAAATTTTGAATTTTGGTTTTATTTTTCCTGGCGTTATTTGAAGAGATATAAAAAAACTAAAAACGCTTTGATTGGAGTTTTTTATCCCTTACAATTTGACGGAAAAAGTTTTTTATAAGACGTTTCTTATTTTTGCAACCATCATCAAGTAAGTTATTTTAAATATGGACCTGTATTTTTCATTGCATTTTTTTGTAGCATTTGAACCTGAGACTTCATTAATGTATTAAACTTTTATGTTGCTAAACCTTTCTTAATTGTAAGCCATTATCAAGGAAAAAAATCACTTTTTTTTTCAAATTAACGTTACTTTGTAATTTTTCATGACTAATAATTATTAAGAATGAAACTTTAAAAATTAAATTGAAGTCAGAGGTTCAAATGCTACCAAAAAATACAGGTCCGTATTTAAATTAAAGTCGCGAACAAACGAAACGTCTTATAAAAAACTCTTTGCGGTAAATTGTAAAGGATAAAAAACGTTAATGAAAAAGTGATTTTAGTTTTTCAATATCTCTTCAAATAAAGCTAGGAAAAAAATGACAAAAATTCAAGATTTCACTTTTTAAAAATCTAAAGAACAGCATGAGATATTTTCGATTTCTCAACGGCATTCCTGATCTCCAAATTCTGCAACTTTGTCCGAATTTAACCGATGGTATATCTTTTACCGTCTTTGAGATCCCATGTAGTGAGAAACGAATTTGTTACTGCCTGTATAATGGATATTTCTCATTATGCATATTGCTCGACGAATGTCGCGAAATAGTTCAGTAGATGTCGAATACCAACACTTGCCCACTTGTGTAATCAATCACAAACGACCGCATTTTCATAAAACCGGTTTTATGAAATTGGTTTTGTCTTTTCGCGTCCATTTGTGCAGCCCATTTGTGAAAATTGCAATATCAAAAAATTAAAAAACCAGAAACAAATACTCTGCACCACAGATCGCATGTAACCAACGGTTTGGTTTCACACGACTGGTTTCGTTTGAGTTATATAGCAGTTGCCTTAGTGGACCAACATGCATTACGTGTATAGCATATTTCCATTCGTGACTAGTTACATAGTTGCACAAAACTGCATGGTTGCATAAATGGACGAACCACCTAAATTGTGCCAACAAGGAAGGATATAGGCAGAAGATTGTAAAATGAGACTATACAAACGTTTTAGTTTTATGTAAATGTCTATTGACCTCTTTTTTTATTTTTTTGCGATTTAGGTTGGAATAATGTATTTATTAAATAAAACTGTATAAATCTTGTAGAGCTGAGAATTTCGTAAAAATATCCTGTTGACTTTTTACCTTACAATCAATAGTTTTGTTATTATTAACTTTCAATCAGTTGTTTACACTTCAAACTGATGTTTATTAATTATTGTAAAAATACAAGAAAAAATTGATACGGATTGTTTAAAATTGCTTAGATAACTTTTTAAATAAACAATATGAACTGTACAGGGCGGGCAAATTTCGTTGTTTGTTTAGGTTAACTTTGTAACTGTAAGAGACAAAAAAATTGGAAGACACGTTCTCTATCTCTTTTTTTGAGACAAATTCACTGGCGAAAACAAAAATTCGCTATAGTCTTTTGTTTTCGAGGTATAAACAAAAGTTCGATTTTTCGACTTTTAGACACACGTCAATATCTTAGTTGTTTGTAAAGTTATAAAAAAACAACTTTTACATTCATGAGGCACATTTTTCTGTATACTACAGTGGCGTCGAGAAAATTTAAAAAAAGGTGCAAATTCGAGTGGCATAAAGTTGTATTTTTTTAAATGGGAATCATAGTTGGCTATGGTGTAGTTAAATAGGAAATTTTTTTTCTGTTTCAAACTATGTATGATATGTGGGGTCGCTTTTGATATGTAAGTATTTAATAACGAAAATAATCTTTTAGTAGATTACTTTTTGCGTTTTTTTTTAATATTTATTCCAAGTAGGCGTGTGTCATCTATGACAGTGTTTATCCGTTTGTTAGTAAATTGCATATTGTAAGTTAAGTTTGTTTCCATCATAATTACACCTCATTTAACTGTAAAAGTGAAGGTCTTACGAAAATTACGAGAAATATGATATGCTAGAATGCTTTATTCAAAGTAATAATAATTGTGACATTGCATTCGAAATATATTTCAATCGTTATCCAGAAAGAAGACAACCTAATAAAACTATTTTTAAGAGGTTAAAAGAAAATCTCATTAATTGTGGGTCCTTCAACAAGCCAAGACCAAAAAAATCAGATATTTATACCTAATTTTATAATACATTACAATTACAAAAGAAAAATTCAAATTAAAGTAAATGTTCAAACTAATGTTCGTTGTGGTGGATACATAAATTACACCTCATCATAACAATCTGAACTGCAATATAAATATGAAGATTTGAAATGGAATTCATACAGTCTATAAAATTTTGTCTGACTTCATTTATGTCGGTACTGGTTTTCTTGTATAATTTGTCTTTAATGTAGCCCCAAAAGAAAAAAATCCAGTGGCGTTAAGTCAGGTGATCGTGGTGGCCATCTCACTAGTCCGTTACTTCCCATTCAGTTATTTCCAAAATTGATATTTAATAATTCTGAAACGGTCCTGATATTATGAGGTGGTGCACCATCTTGTTGGAAGAACTGATTTCTTGCCTCAATTAAAGGTAGAGTGCATAAATTCCTCAATAATTTTCTGGTTTAAGATTTCGTAGTACCGTCGGCAACCAGGTGGTTGCAGGTGCTGTTGTTTCCTTATTGTATAAGGCCTGAATTTGTGTGTCTTCAAAATACCCAAACCTGGACGTTTTGAAATCCCAGATCAGCTTCAATTTGACGACTTGATATTGAAAGATTTGCAACCGCCATTCCAATTACAGTTATAGAATGATCTTCAGCATCTTCAATGTTGTAAATTTTTGGTCTTGGCTTGTTGAAGCCAATGAGATTTTCTTTTAACCTCTTAAAAATAGATTTATTAGGTTGGCTTCTTTCTTTTGACTTTCTGGATAGTGATTGAAATATATTTCGGATGCCATATTACAACTGTTATTACTTTGAATAAAGCATTCTAGCGATTAAATGGGGTGTAATTATGACGGAAACAAAATTATTAATATGCAATTTACTGACAAACGGATAAACACTCTCATAGATGATACACGCCTCCTTGGAATAAATATAAACGTAAAAAAAATCTATTAAAAGATTATCTTCACTATTAAATACTTACACATCAAAGGCGACTCCACATATGACATTGTTTGAAAGAGAGAAAAAAACCTTTTTTAACTAAACCATAGCCAACTATGATTCCCATTTAAAATAATACAACATTATGCCATAACTTGAAATTGCACCTTTTTTTTACTTTCTCGACGCCACTGTATTATACAGAAAAAAGAGCCTCAAGAATGTAAAGGTTGTTTTTCCATAACTTTACAAACAGCCAAGATATTGACATGTGTCTAAAAGGCGAAAAATTGAACTTTTGTTTATAACTCGAAAAAAAAAAGACGATAGCAAATTTTTGTTTTCGACAGTGAATTTGTCTCAAAAAAAAAAAGAGATTGAGAATGCGTCTTCCATTTTTTTGTATCTCTTACAATTACCGAGTTACCCTATATAAACATCGAAATTTGCTCACTCTGTATACATATAACGATAAACAAATGAGTGAAACTAAAAATAAACGTTTTAAATACATTAAACATTAAAAACAAAAACAACAAAAACTTATCAAGATAGTAATACCGGTCTTTAATAATATTGAAAACTTCGACTTCGTCTCAATCTTCAATATTATTAGAGACCATTACAGGGCACTTAACGCCCAAAATGCTTATTAATTTTTTTTGCGCGGTCGAGTTTTTTCGTGATCGCTACAAACAATTTTATTTGACTTTCTTTTGCGTTATTTATGAAGTGTCTACCTATTGTTTTTAAGTATAACAGTAATATCATAAGAGCATAACAATTTTTTGGATAAATTTGAATAAGTCTCTTTCTTAAGTGATTTGCTCAACAATGGTATAAGTGCAGGTATTGATTGAAAATAATCCGCCTCGGAAAGGAGGAATTTTTTCTGCCATGATACATAGTCTATGCAGTACAATCATCCAATGTAGTAGTTGTAAATAAGTCGCTTATGAGTATACTACCCAGCAAGCCCAAAAATGTACTGTGGATGTTCATGCAATGTACTTTGAATGTTACAGTAAATGCTATGTAATTGCCAAATGTCCGCAACACGCGCATTTTTAAAGTAAATCTCAGCAAAATAACAATGCGTTTTTTTAGGTATCAGATACGTTCAGGATACATCTATTTGTACTGTTCAATAGAATAGAACATTTCTATTTTCCGTAAATGTAATATGTACATCACCAAAATATGTATCAAAAAAGCGAAAGTGGTACATTTTATATCCAAATAATACATTTACTGGCCTTCTCAAGTATGTCATATATGAATGTAAAGCTGAAAAGAACATCGCAAAACCACCCTGTGATGTTATGTGCTGGCTGGGATACACAACTTATCTGTTGACAGTAGAAACGAATAAAATTATTTGTGGCTTTGACTCCTGCAATTTTATTATTATTATTGTTTTGGCTTGTTCTATCGTTTCTAAATTTCCCAATTAAGATCTGGCCCACCCTGTATAATAAATATTTATCAATCATCATTTTTTCATACTATGAACTATTGAACTATAAAAATAATATAAACAACTTTACCTACACAGATTAATAAACATTTCAAAGAATAAAGTATATAAACAAAACTACTTAACTTGCCTTCTACGTTTAATTGTAAATATGATATCCATGATTGTAAATGGCAAATTGCAATCTTTAGTCATGTCATAAACAAATTGCTAAAGTTGGGTGCTGGCAGACAGCAGCAATCTTTACTTCTGTACTTACATTTTTCGTTGGTATTAATTTATTTTACTAATCGGAAATATGTGAAAGGCACCGCTAGAACGTTAAATAACGGCCCGTTATTTCTTAAGAATAGAAATTTTCGAACTGAGGCTTAGTTTTGGAAAAAATCGAAGTGAAACGGCGAAATATCTCGAAATGAATTAATTTTCAGGGCCACTCGAAACGAGTTATGGTCGTTCAAAATTTTCAAGACCCATAAGCACCAATGCGTTTACAAAATTTCTCAATTTTTTACAACAAACTTTGATTTCAAATTTCGGTAGTGTATTAATAACTTTTTAATAATTTATTAATAAGTATTTAAGCAATTATTTCGTCAAGATATCTCAGCAATTTTAAATAACGCCCTTTTACACAGTTCAATGGGACTTTGAGCATTCTACTATTTTATATATTTGTCTGGTTGTTATCTTAAGCTATTTTTTAAAATTTGCGTAAAATAATACTAAATTAACCATTTTCAAATACCTACACGAGAGCAAAAAATTGCTGCATCTCGTATTCTATACACTGTAATGTAGAATAAATATTATAATTCGTTGAGGATCTTATTACAGATGATTAAAGTCCATTGTAGAGCGGAGACATCCTTTCGAGTACTCCCATGTCTTCATTTAAACATTTAATCTCATAGTTTATCAAAATTAAACATTAGCAATGTAGTTTAATTCCAAACTAAAATTTTCTGGTGATAGTTTAGTGCAGTTTCAAAAATGACTTTCTGGGTAAGTTTTTAAATTTTTAGAAAATTTGTTAATCAACTCTACATCAATATTGTTGTTATTTAAAACAGAATTTTTATTGAAAGTTTCTTGGGCCATAATATGATAATTTGTTGTTAAAATATATGTAACTAATATAAGGCTTTTTGAAAAATATTGAACAGAAACAGATTTAATTTATATTTGACACGTATGTTCTGCATATAATTTTTCATTTCAAAATTATAATATACAAACAATCGCGAGGTGGCGTACAAATATTTTTATGACCATGTAGGACATGAAATTTCAACAAAAACTGAAAATCAAATCTGTGTATTTTCGAGTATTTGTAGGAACTTTACTTTATGTATAATTAAGCAATTATCTTTCGTTCATGCAGAACTATTTTTTATATTCATTTCATTTAAGCTCGTAAGCAAATAAATTGTTTAATTTTACTTTTGAAATTTGTGGTGCTTTGCATAGGGTTTCTTACAGAAAGCAAATTTTTTTTTTCAATATAACCATATACTCTACTCTAATATTTATTAAATTTGACACTCAGGCTATATTCTTTTTTATAGATTTTATGTAATAATTATAATAGCTAGACAATGCACTATGGGGCAAGCAAGACTTATGCGTCTCAAAAATCAGTAACTTTTTATTTTATTATGAAATTTCGTATTTATATAAAGAAAGATATATTTTTTATAATTGTAATATTTTTAT
This sequence comes from Rhamnusium bicolor, assembly GCA_029963845.1. Classification (NCBI taxonomy): domain Eukaryota; kingdom Metazoa; phylum Arthropoda; class Insecta; order Coleoptera; family Cerambycidae; genus Rhamnusium; species Rhamnusium bicolor. The sequence continues at coordinate 42,164 of JANEYF010004875.1, read as the reverse complement.
TAACTTTTTTTATTAGTCCAGAAAACTTTTATATAATTTTTAAAAATCAGCACCTGGGTTCATTATTATGTCATAGCAAAATCAAAACTAATGGATGTGTAACCATTTGTAGATTTGGAAAGATCATAACAAATATAAAAAACGTGGATGGTTGTCACCAAATTGCTATGAAGTTCTTTTAGGGGTGGGGACGATTGAGAGAGATGTCATAAAGAAGTTATAATGACTATTTCCCTCACATTAAAAGAACCAATGAAATAGCAAGATTTTGAAAATTTGATAAGTTAGTAATTGGTGGAACAAAGATACAATTATGAACCTATGTCGTAATATTTTTACAATGATATTTTTGACATTATATTAGTAGCTGTATGGATCACATAATTTGAAAATTACCTTTGAACATTGACAAGTACTCAGTAGCGGCGGGTGAAATTTAATATTGGAATATATACAAAATATCGTTCTCCAGTACACGTCACTGCTCAAAAGTAAAGTTGATTTATTTACTTCATACAGCTTGTAGTTATGACGTACGCGCAAAGATTCAAACAACAAAGTATATGTACAATATTCAGTTAATTACATTCACCATAACATAGATATTGTAAAATGTATCTAATATATATTAAACCCCATCTCTCCTAAGAAATTTACTAAATAAATTCAATTAAAATTGTAAAATCACATTTCATAATAATTTTACTGTACGAAAGCTATAAAAGTAATTGCCACCTTTTCGTACTGCAATTTTACAAATTTCCTTTATCAGTGTAGTAAAGATCGAATTTCAATTTGGAAGACCTTAATCTATAATATAACTTTTTTTGGCGAATCGGACTCCAACAATAATTAAAAGGAATTATTCCTAAGCTGACATAGTATTTTACCATTCAGAAAACTATTATGAGGTGTAATCTTCATATTTCGTCTACCTTTTTCAAAAGGAGCAAAAACGGGCAACTACTCTCAAAATACTTTTTTAACTTCAAATATTTTGTAAACAAAATTCATAAAATCTAACTGACAGATGTCAGACGCTGTTGTCTAGAATGCTTAATTAGGTACCTTCCCTATTATTGTCAACAAAAAATGACAATAGAAATCGGAAAAGACTCTTATCCAACACTAATATAAAGTGGTCTTTATTGATGAGATTTTAAAGCTATAAAGTGGTTCATAAGTCACTAGTGAGATAAAGCAGTGAGCTAAAGTATACTTTAGATCACTAGTGAGCTAAAGTGGTTAGCCACTAAAGAATAGTTTTAATGTAAAAAAAACTCCAAACAGTTTATTTATTGTCTTTATTATACATAAAATTAAGAAAAGAAAGAATCCACTAACACCTATTTATTTATTTATATTTATGTTAACGTTTATTGTCATCATAATTGATTTTTCACAAAATAAAATGCTCTGCTGCACACAATTCTTCTGTGTATTAGTAGCGACGTATGTATCGCTTGGCTCGTTGCACTGCTTTTCCTGTATTTTTAGCAATAACAATCTTGTTTGAGATTGAATCTTCCAAATAACCCTCTGCTACGGTGGTAGATTTCCACCCACCGTGAGGTTTAAGGGTGCTAATGTGATTCCCAGCATTGGCCAAAACAGTCGCCGAGGAACGGCGCATGCTATGGCTAGTGTACGAATCTGCATCTGGCAATTGCAAATAATTAGCTACAATTCTTGGAATTTTTGAAAACTTATTTAATCCAACGCATTGGATAGTGCACTTTCCCCTTTGAAAATTTACAACAAATCTTTTGTGACACATTTTGTGGTCTTAAAGACACACATTTCCTAATACGAATTGCTCCAATTTTCAATTATATTATAGGTTATTTTGGACTTTTCTCGAATTAAATTGGCTGTAGCTTCCTTGACTTTTTGCAAAATATCGGCTGGAATTTCCATACTATATCTCTCAGAATTTTCCAATTTGGTGCTAATTACATAATGTTTATTAAATAAACCCCTGGTTGCAAACAAAATGCATAACAACCACAGTTTTCTCGACACATGCATTCAGAATCTATTTAGCAGTATTTGTATTTCATATTTTTTGAAAAATACTATTGATTTGACCAATGACAACTAACTTTAAGTTTAAATAATTTTCTTATTTTTGCTAATTAGTTGTGAAACACCTCATTTAGGTATTACACTAATTCAGGAATGTTAGTTTAAGGTTATCAAATTGCACATTAAATCTAATTTGTTGTTGACATTGGTGGTTATATTTTTATCTCACCGAAATGAGACGAGATGTTGAAAAATAACGTCTAAGAAAAACAAGTACATTGCTCGGTACATACGTACTGGATCATAAATATGAATAAGTATAAGTACATAAGTACATTGCACTTGTGGATAATTATTATTATAAAGTTATTATGTATACAATTCATACAGGGTATTCCAGAAATAGGTGCAAATATTTGGCAGGTAGATGCTTAGGCAAAGTTTCTCATCTAAACTTTTTCAAAATTGCCTCTCCTTCTGAAGAGGAGCATCAAAATTCTTTTCCCGAAATTGATTCAATTTAGAAACGTAAATTTTGGTGAACGGATTTCACATATAGAATAAGGTTTCCAAAATTCAAATACATTATAAGATGGATTTTAATTTCATGACCTTGGTTAAGATTGATTTTTATTTTTATTTGGTTCAGTGATTGAGAATATTTTCTAAATATTTATTATTGTTGGTAGTACTTTATGAAAAAAAAACATAATTTTTATGGTACAATCTGAACGTTGCACACGTAATGCATTACTTCAGTATATCAGGTAACGTCACATTTTTAAATCTCATGGAATTTAGATCTCGTGGGATTTTTATATCGGTGTTTTTAAGTGTTACAATGATAAAACGCATTAGGCGGCGGTTACACTGGATAACAATTCGTACAATTTTATTGCACGAATTGTTAAGGAATTTGGTCGTATGAATACGTAGGAACAGAGTGGTTATATTGGATGCGAAAAAGTAGTATAGATGCGTAGAGTTTATTTCAAACTTATTTACAACAACAAAAACGTCGGCTTCTTTGATCTCTTTACTGCAGTTAAAGTACCCGACGTTTTGTATGTTGCAGATAAGTTTGAAATAAATCAGCTACCCCGTGCTGATGAAGACCAATTAGTCAGAAACACGTGTCCACGGTTTGCATCTTTCTGCCATTTGCAATTTTTGCATTTTCCACCGTGCAATTTTTCTTTATGCGGGCGTACCCGTTGATTCATTGTTTTTTTTTACTGTAATGTAATTAAACCCGCGTCTAACTCCTTCTTTGTTTATATATATATATATATATATATATATATATATATATATATATATATATATATATATATATATATATATATATATATATATATATATATATATATATATATATATATATATATATATATATATATATATGTATATATATGCAGATATGTATTTGTTTACTTCAGATGACTTCTTACAAGTTCATACGAATTCTTATCCACTGTAACCGCCGCGCGCCGTCTTAGGAAAACCGAACAGATGTACAGAGTGATGCGTTTGATCTCATGGGAAAATTGCACCAGAGTTAAAGATCTCGTAGGAATAAGAAGTCGTGGGAATTATCTCATGGGACTTTTTTTTATCGATTTATATAAAACTCATTTGAAAATTTGAATAAGTATGCAGGGTGGCTATTAGAATTAGATCTCGTGGGAATTAAGGTGTTGTGGGAATTAGATCTTGTGAGAATTAGGGGTTGTGGGAATTAGATCTCATTGAACATCCCCAACTACTTGTAAAGATATTATTAACCATTCCGCCTCTTCCTAAGGGGATGAGAAAAATCATCCCTTATGATCTTTCAAACAGATTTTTTTAACAGTTGTAAATATTAAATGAAAATACCTCACTTGAGAGCATTTTCAGATTTATTTGTCTTGTAAAGCTTTAAAACTCTATACTCAATATGTGATGGATGGGGGAAAAATAATAAACACAATACCAAATACAAAGTTCCTATAAATAATTCTTTCCTATATTATTCATAAATACTTCATAGTAGGCCTTATTCAATTTTATTCAGATTACATTACCTGGATTAACAAACTGACAAATGAGATAAGAAACAATTAATTAAAATAAAGCTTAATAAAAATCAATAATTCTTTCCTTTTGCAGCCTCTTACGTATTTTGGAATGACTGACAAGTAGAATTTTCAAACTTGGGATAATTCTTCTCTCTCTGCGCCGCCAAGTGCCAAGTTAGAATCGTAGAGTAGTATCTTTACAATTCTAACTTGACATTTGGCAGTGCATAGATAGAAGAATTACTGCCAGTGTGGGACAGAGACGAACGAACCGCTTTACAGTGAAGGGGCGGGGTTTGGATCACTGCGCACCCAAATTCAAGTGCTAAGCTAGAATCGTAGACTAGTACATACCTAAAACAGACGTTACCTGGTTAGTAATAATGTCAGTATTGGCATTAAAATACTGTAATACTGATCTTCTAATGGCATTATTGAAGTACTGAGGTGAATATTGAAGAATGACCGAAAATTCCATCAATACCAAGTTCACTAATAATAGTAGTGGAGATAGTGGGATACTATCAGGATTATTAACTGTGTAATGTGGGCGTAACCTTAAATTTCAACAAAAATTTCACATTAACTTGCTAACTAACGTACTGCAAATAATTTTTATTTTAAACCAAATAATAATTTTTCATTGGCTTTAAGTTTTTCGACAATGCGGCCAAGAAAAAATGATTTATTTTTAAAAGTACATAAAATTTATGTATAAATTTCAATTCAACTCAACAAGAGCTGTCACCAATTTCTTTTGTTTCCATGACTTACTTTCCCATTTCTTGTTTCTGGTTACGTAAAAATAACCAATTTTCCTCTGGTCAACTTTTCTCTGGTAATAAAATTGTTGTTGATATCATTTTGGAAACAAATGTCATTAAGTGACACATCATCAGAAAGGAAATTTTATAGAGAATCATCAAAAAGAATATTTATAGAGAATCATAATTCAGAACCATAATTGAAAAATATTACAATGTGCCATTTAAAGATACTGAATAAAACGGGAAATGGCGTTATACGCCTATATACCAGTTTCTATGTATACCTGATATTATTAAGATTAAAAATATTGACTTTAAGAAATAAAATGACTTAGTATCTATAGGGGATACCCAGTTTTGTGGACACCCGGTAGATCTAAATTTATCAACGTATATAAAAATGAAAAATTCTGGTTTAACAAAATATATTATATGTTCAATTTATTTCATACTTATTTGCAACACAAAAAATGTCGGTTTCTTTGATCCCTTTACCACCGTCAAAGAAGCCGACGTTTTTTATATTGCAAATAATTTGAAATAAACTATATAACTTTGTGTTTGAAAAACTATTTGTTAACTGCCTCCAAATTCAATAATTTAATTAAAAAAAAAATTAACCAATAGTACATTTTTTTCGCAACCTTTGTGCATTTCATGCAGTTATATTAAATCATCATTCTCCAATGTTTCATATACGTGGGAGCATGGGGGCATACAGCTTCAATTGTAATAACTTTTGATCTGCAAAGGCGGATGAATGATGGCCTTTTATTGAATTAAATATCTTCCAAGTGCTTATTCTGTATTTGTTTCAATGTTTACGTAAACATAAATTAAAATGACAGTAATCAAAGCTGGGACAGGTATTTTTTAGATACAAAATATTAAGATACTTTGAGAAAGATACTATCCAGGAATAATATAATATTCTGAAATTTAAATAAGGTATTTAGGCGCAGTAATTAATTGTATTTAAAACCGTATACAACTTGAAATCCAAGGAGGTTTTGCCAGATGACTCGCGAATTATACACTTTCTATAAGTTTCCACTTACCTAATGTTAGGTAAAATGTGAAATATTAGTAAAACCAGGGTTGGCTTTAGGTGGTTATGTGTCAGATTTGCGTGCATATGTGCATGGCTGTGCAAGATACTGTTTGATAATGTTTTGTCCCCTCCACGCTATGGCTGCCCGTTGGCTTTCAGTAATGTAAATTACCAATATACTGTAATTTAAAAGAATCTGTTACGCATTACGTTTTAATTTAATATAGTGCATTCCCTGACAAAACTAAGTTACCACGAACATTGTAAAATTAAATAAAATGCACTTCATATGTTTTTGTAGTTTGGGAAAATGTTGCAGTAGGTGTTTTCAATATATTATATTATATCTGTAAAGGCCATCTCTGGGAACCGATCGGTAAATCCCACGTATGATAATATAAGAAATGTGCACCTAATAAAACTTAATGGTAATAAAGATCAGGAAGTAATGACTAGTAATGAGTGCGCTTCTAGAATCGTTAAGAAAAATTGCTGATAACTACCAAGTACAGCAAAACAATTCAAATAATGGTACTCAACGGCGCGGGCGCAATAGACAGTTTCGGTAGAGCAAGATGATATATTCCAATAGGAATAAAGATGTATGACACAACATTATGTCATAAGGTTTTTCTTTTATTTGAGTTATATTTATTCTTAATAAAACTTTCAATATTTTGTCCTAAACGGTTAACATTTGTAAAAAAACCGCCCCCTCAAAAATATTCCTCCCTAGGCGACCGCCTAACTTATCTATGCGTAAATAAGCTTTAAAATGACAGTACTTTTCTCATTGAATTGATGAAATGTAAAAATAAATAATGTCCTCACCAAGTACATGTGCACCTAAAGTGTACTTGTTGAGTTTAAGTACACCCAAAATTTACACGTCATCACTATGACGTCACATATGGAGTGCGTGTCAATTTTATGCGTACTCCAATAAAAGATAATAATCAACTTCCCCCCGACATTTAAACGGCTTTATGTTGCAATGTAAGTTTAAATTGAGATAATTAAATAATATATAGGTAGATGCTTTTTGTATATATTATGTATGTATACCAGGGGCGTGCGGTGAGTTTTGATACAGGGGAAGCAGTTTGTGATATAGAGTGATGGGTAGCGCGAGGCCCCGAGCGAAGCGAGGCAAAAATTATTTTAAGAAAAGGGACGTGGCTTCCGTATACTCATTTTAAAACAAATGTCGAAAGCTGCAAAGTTATGACATCTAGAAAAAAGTACACTTGTAGGACCGCCACTCCTCAATAAACATAAAACATAAAAACACCACAAAAATTAGACAACCCCCGATCCCAAAGCCAAAGCTGCACGGGCGAGGGTTACACTTATGAAAAAAACGCAGACACACAACCATATCCACCGACATTGCCAGCGCCGGTGGCGAGGATTGAACCCGCAGCGAAATAGAGAGTTTGTTAAGTAGTTAACATGCACATACCTACCTATTTCCAATGTAGTTTAATCCGCCTCTCCTTTTTTGCGATGTCGGAAATAACTTCGTCGTAAAAGTTTGAATTTTTGGACATCTTCACAAAGTCACTTTCTATTGTTAACAGGGACAATTTTGAAAGCCGCTCTTCACTGGTTAAATTTCTTGAAAAAGTTTTTATTCTCGTGTCCGTTTTGATAATTTTGAAAAAAAGGCAGCCATTCCACTAATACTTGAAAAAAACACTTTGCACTCTTTAAGACACGCTGCAGATTGAGCTAGAACTAAATTTAATCGATGCGCAAAACAATGTACAAATATTGCATTCTGAAAAGTCTCTTTTACTTTGGCCTGCAGGCCCCCCAATTCACCAGCCATTACAGCGGCCTCATCATAACTTTGGGCGATAAGTTTGGCACCACACTGTAGATCATCGACTATCTGACAAACTATAGTATATAAAGCTGCGGCCGTTCATGGCGTTGCTACGTCTAAAAATCCTAAAAAGCGCTCTTGGAATTTCCCATTTGGATTTATGTAGCGTACTACGATTGACAACTGACTAATATTCGTAATATCGGTTGTTTCATCTAACATAACTGCAACAAAAGGAGCTTTTTTATTTCTTGCTTGATCTTTTCTAAAACAATATTGCTTATCGACTGAATCAAATCATTTTGAATATGATTTGATGTACCGCGAAATATCGTGGAGTGTTCCAGATGGTTACTTAAAATTGTATCGTATTTTGCTAATAAATCAACTAAATTGATAAAATTGCCCCTATTAGCAACGCTTCCAGATTCAGTATGACCTCTAAAACTAAGTTCATTTTCGCCGAGAAAACAAACAATATCAATAAGTCCTTTTAACACTTTCTTTCAACTGCTGATCTAATGAATGCTCAATTCGTGATTTTCCAAATGTTTATTCTTTTAGCACCGCTCCCAAATGAGTTTCACACTTACCATGCCTTTTTGTCACTTTGTGAATGTTGTTTAAATCTGAAAAGCCATTTTTATTCCAAACACCTTTTTCATTTGTGAACAGTACACATGGCCAACAAAACAATTTACACAAATTTTCACAACCCCTTAACTACTGATTAGCACTGTACACTTCAATATTAAAGTACCTATAGCATGATTTAACTTTCGTTTTTAAGAATTTTAAATCAGGTGTTGGTTTCCCATTTCTAATAATATCCAGTTTATCTTGAAACGAATATGTTGAAAATCCCCTTTTCAACAAACGCAAATAATATTTTCCACAGTGCTAGAACCAGTTTCCAAATTTAATAAGTAATTCTAAATCTGCGTACACGCGCACTAATATTCAACGTTTTAAAAATCACTTGTCGCCGCACCACAGGTTTAGAAACACCAAAAAAGTTTTTACAAATATAGCACAAAAGCTGAGAATAATACTAGGAAGATTAATATTAAGTATAATATTAAAATCGATATTAAAATCAAGATTAAAATCTATAAAATAAAACGTATTACGATGCTATACAGCTCAGATATCAAGATTATGAAGTGGGATGGGATGCATTTCAATAAGTTACCTACTTACCAGAGACAGTTGTCTCTGCTTACATATATCGAAGTTGCGCGAGTTCGTGTTGGCTCGATTAATCGAGTGCGTCATCGTTACGGTTTTATCGTGCGACATTATCTCAGCTGCATAAAAGCAGGGCCGTATCTATTGAAATTGGGTAAAAGTAAATTTTAATGATTAATATATGTGATAAATAATAATTAGGTTCTATTTATGTGTTTTTTTAAATAATCCCAGGGGAAGCACTGCTTCCCTTGCTTCCATGGACCGACCGCCACTGGTACCTATATACAAATAGTATTGATGTGCATAAGAAACAAATTCGTATATTAAAAGTGAGTTTAATTGTTATGTACTCTACCACAGCCTACTAGTGTAATAGGCTGTAACTGTACCCCAAACTTGAAAATAATTTAAGTAAATTGAGAAAATAAAATAAATATAAAGGGTATTTTTAGGTGAAATATTAAAAATTGTTCAAAAGTATGTAATAAATAACTATCTACAGAATATAATGCATATTTCAGTAAAATATTCTTCACAGATAAATAATTATTTATGCACCATGGGAGTAAAGTGAATGTTTTAGTTCCGGCACGAACAGTGTTTCCCGAGCGCAGCGTGGGAAAACATTCATGCAACCAAAGATTATAATCTTTGATGCAACGGACTAAAACACACTTTACTCCTAAAGTGCATACTGCATACAATATTTTTTGTATGAACGGGCACAATTTTTATTACAAAAAAAATTAAATGTAAAAATTAACGAACAATAATAATTGGCCACGAATCTTTTATATTTTGTTCCGAATTTTCAAGGTATCCTTGCACAATTACCTGTCTGTGTGACATTATTTTTTATTTATTTCTGTTTGACGTTTAGATTACTATTACTAAATATTGTTAATTACTAAATGTTACGAACTGTGAGAATTTTTATTTTTTTTACCTCATAAGAATTAATGTTTATTTGAAATAAGTTACATTTTATCGTTTATATGTTCATAGGATTCTTAATATTTTATTCTTTCTACCATGAAAAGTTTGACATAATAATATTGACATTACGTTATGTTGTTCATTGAGTTCCATGGCTCCTTTAAATCCTTCAGGCAGAGCTGGGGAGATTACCGCCAATAAGTAATCGATTACTGATTACCGATTAATCACGTAAAAAGTAATCAAGATTCTTAGTTAATTGATTATCCAAATGAAAAAGTAATCAGATTACTGATTACCGGGTAATCAGATTACTGATTAGTGATTACTAGAGTTGGCAATTCGGTCCGCGTCACGGGCGGTGCCAGGTAAAGAAGTACCCAAATACGTAGCGAGATTTGTTTACTATTTTAGCAAAGACTAACATTTGATTTTAGTCTATTGTTATGCCAAGTGGTGTATACAACGTAATTTATTCCTCTCCGATGTATTGTTGATAATGTTATTTGTTATATTTTATTCTTGATATTAATTTAATAATAAAGTAGGTCAGACCTTCCCAAGAGTAAAAAACAGCCATTTTTAAGATTAAAATATACAATATCTTTTTTTAACTTAACAACCACAGGCTACCATTGAAAGATGGAAAAAATGTGCAGCTATTTAAACAGTCGATAATAAGCAAACACAAATAAAAGTAAAATCTTTACACGGTTTTAGTTCAAAGGCATGGGGTGTATTTGCAAATCTTATCGAAATGTACGTTAATAATTTACTTTTCATTTGCGAGGCACTTAATTCAGACCCAAGGTAATATATAGTGCCTAGGTACCTAGGGATTTGGAAGTTCAAATTTTATGAAATTACATATCTTTCTGGTCGTAGAGACGTCAATAAATAAATATTCTTACTCCTTTGTTAGGTGTGAGGCCTGTGCCTAATAACACTTCCAACAACTCAGATCCTTCCACGAAGCGGCATCGCCTGACCAACGTTTTACACCCACAAAATTTACAATTCAAAACACCGTCGCTAGCCGTTCAGATTCCGCATGCCAACAACAACCTTCTCTGGCATTGGCCTGCCTGGTTCAAATTTTTTCCCGCTAAAACACACACCCAATTTGTCCCTTCGTGTGCGCGACGGAGCCTATTCATTCAAACAATTATGTCCGCCCACACAGAAGCGGCGCACTAACTAGCTAGTACAATAATGTTAGTTAAAATTATTTTATTCGAATTTGGAATCTAACATATAATTCAAACAGTTTCCATATAATTTATGCAGAATATAGTCCAAATTGTTTATTTTAAAAAAAAGTAGCGTTACAGTGCTTCTATTCGTTTGACCGATGAATGATTATTATTCCTATAGCATGTTATTATTATCTTCTCACTAGCTTTATCAATTACTAACGTCGACAACATCAACAACAGTTACAATAACGACAGCAGGCCGACATACATATATTTTAAAATCTCTATCAAAATATCCTTTAGGATATAAAACTTTTTTCTTGAAATTTGTACCTAAATAACAATTGGCTGCAAACATAGTGACGTGTTAATAGAAATTAACTTTTTTTTTTGAATTTTAGGCATTCATCGGATATTTGCTGCCAAACCTTCAGACTATGATACTAGTCGCTGTCGTATTATATTTATTTCATCGATATTTAACAAGAAATCACAGTTACTGGAAAGACAGAGGTATACCATATGAAGAACCATTTTCCTTAGCAGGAAACTTATGGGATGTTTTTAAAGGGAGGAGGCAAATAGGAAAACATTTAGGTTACTTATATAGCAAATACACGACTCCTTACTTTGGAATATACATAGTGGGAAAACCCTACCTAGTCTTAAGAAATCCGGATATAATAAAAAGTATTACTATTAGAGATTTTAACAATTTCGAGGACAGAACTTTTGCTTGTGATAAAAAGGCTGATGAAATGTCAGGAAATAGTCTTTTTATTTTGAGAAATCCAGACTGGCGGAATATTAGAAACAAACTAACACCTATTTTCACGTCTGGAAAACTGAAGTTAATGTTTCCCATAATGAAAAAGTGCTCTAGTGAAATGCAGATCTACCTCAATAAACATGACGGAGAAATAATGGAAATTAAGGAGGTATCTGCAAAATACATGACTGATTTAGTAGCATCTTGCTTTTTTTGGATTTGAAACGAATTCGTTTGGAGAAAAGGATTCTGATTTCAGAGTAGTTAGCAGAAAAATGTTCGATTTTGACGTATATACTGCATTTCGTTTATTTTCTTACTTCTTCGTACCAAAATTTGTTTCTTGGTTCAAATTAAAATTATTCGATACCAGTTTTCTGGAGAATGTCTTCAACGATACTATAAAACACAGGGAAAGCACAGACTATAAAAGAAATGATTTTGTTGATTTGTTGTTGCAACTGAGGGAGAATTTCAGTGATAATAATAGTACGCACTTTGGTAAGTACAATATTTGTTTCACTTCTATTTACTATTTTGCTGAAAATAACTCTGAACGTCTTTCCACAAATACCAAAGCGAATACCATACTGATTTCCACGCGCGGTTTGCCAGCCAAATTATCTAGAGCTATTTAAAACTGAAATATGGAAACGAAATAAGAGGGAGTTTAATGATTATTTTTGGCACATTTGGTTATACCTAATAAATAAAATGGCTATTTAGATTCCTTTTTCAAGAACTATATCTGATAAATTAGACAAAATAAATAACTGCTTCTTTTTACAACAACATATTCGTAATTTAATATAAGAAATATGGTGATTAAGTACTGATTGTTCAATTTATTTTGTTTGCAAAATATTTGCATCTTTATTCCATTTTGGTAAGATCGTCATACAATATCGATGTTATTAACTACTTCATTATACTTAAATCGTTAATGTCATTAACGACTTAAGTATATCATCTTATATTTTATGGCAAAGGCAACACGTTTAGTATAAATGGACCCTTACATTAAAATTGAGAGATAGATTTCATTTCCTTCAAATAAATTGCAAAATTTAACCCTGGGGAGAGGCTGTCGATAAAACAAAGAAGGTTTAGTGCCATATCCTCAAAAAAAAGTATGCAGCTGCGGATATGTGTTTCGGAGTTATTGCCGCTCATCAGCATAGCGTAGCTAAGGAATTGGATCTAGGATGAGATAGATAAGGAACAAGAACTAAAATAAGGCTGGAAAGTACAGTACACAGTACTCAATTAGTGCCTTCATGTTCCCATGTTCCACAAAATGGGCATCCATGAGCACAGTCGACACATAGGCTCTATGTGTACTGCCCGCTTCCACGTACTGTGTACTGTACTTTCAGCCTTATTTTAGTTCTTGTTCCTGATCTATCCCATCCTAGATCCAATTCCTTACCTATGCTACGCTGATGAGGGGCAATAACTCCGAAACACGTGTCCGTAGCTGCATACTTGTTTTTTTTTGAGGATATATACTTGTTTTATTTTAAACCCCAATAAATCTATCTTGTTTTGCTATCGATAAACTTAATTATTTAAGGCGAGATATGTAAATGAAAAAATTCACATAAACCAATAAGCAACTTTTCATTTTAAGTCGATGAAACTGGAGTGGTTAAATGCAAAAAGAACCTAATCCCTCACATCAAAATCAATATCTCATTCAATTTTTGCGAATATTTATCCCTCGCAATTTATTATCTAGTGTGTACCTGTAATGTGCCGTTGGTGTTTAAGTAACTTCGTCTGAACAGAATTTTAAAAAAAATAATAAAATTTATAACATTTCCGTGATTTTAGAAGCATTTGAGGCTTTTTATAGTCTTTAAACGTTTAAAACACAGATTTTGAGTGTTTTTTTTTAATGGTTATTACTTTTGTATCTTCGATTAATTCATCTGATACATTCAAATTTGCAAATATTTTGCTCGAGTTTGCTTGATTTTGCAGGATTTTTAGTTTTGAAATTTGAAAGTAATATATTGTTGAGATGTGTTCAATCAAGAAATTTATAATCCGTGTCATGGTGTCTACTAATAAAGTTGGATTAAGATTAACTGACTATTCCAACTAATTGAAGCAAACGAACATAAGAATTATTATTTCCTGGTTACATAATTGCATAATTTATTTGTTTACGATCTGACAGCGTATGATTATCATAACTGAAGATTTATCCTTATCGATTGTTCACCTCATAAATTTGAATAAATGTCCCTCTTTATTTTGCTAGGACTTTGGTTAAAATTTGATCTCTTTACCGAAACAGAAAAAATTATTAATTTTGCCCACACTCAAATGACTTAGATCGACCAACATTTCCCTTATGTATGTATGCAACGTTGACTATGTTTTGAGAAATGTCAAGGGTAACATTGTGGCAGAGCCGTAACTAGGAAAAAAACCACATGGGCTAATTTTTTAATGAAATACACTCCTCGTCAAAATTAACGCATAATTTAAAATTTACCGTACGTTTCATGTTCAATATTTTCTGAACTATTTTCTCGAATTGGATGTTCTTTTCTTGCATTGCGGAGTCATCCTTAGGAGTCTTACTATGCTACGGATTTTCATTCATAATGCTGTTTCGCTGATATACCGGATGTTATACTGATACTGTTCTTTTTCCAGGAAATTTAAAAGACCCTCTGGAGTGCACTAGCGACCTCAGAAACTCTCAACAAAAATGACACTTTAGTCTTATCTTTTGTTAACATTTTCTTTTTTGAACTACCTTCTTTTCACTCTTATTAAAGGAGATACACATTTTTATATCCCTTTATGTTTTATTGACTTCCCTTTTTATGCACACGTATGAAAATAATCGCGGTCTTAGTAGGCTTTGGTAAAAAAAATATTCAAATTTAATGTCACAATTTGTGATCATTAGACAAATGTGGCAAATAGAAAATTTGTATTAGGTTTGCTTTCTGCACTTTATATTGAGTTTTTCTTTTCAAATGATGCCAATTTCAAAAACTTGATTAAGCTATAGTTGTTGTCCTTTACGAAGAAGGTTATAATCAAACTTAGTTAGCTCAGCGATTTTATGTGGCTCAGTCAAGCATTTCTAGAATGTTGCAGCGTTATAATAAAACACGGAGGAATATCGAAGAGCAGGTCAGATAAATACATGTAGGGATATAAAAATGTGTTTCTCCTCTGATAAGAATGACAAGAAGGTGATTCAAAAAAGAAAATGTTAACAAAAGACAAGACTAAAGTGTGATGTTTATTGGAAGATTCTTAGGTCGCTAGTGCACTCCATAGGATGTTTTAAATTTCCAGGAAAAAGAACAATGTCAATATAACATCCGATATATGAATGAAAATCAGTAGAATAGTAAGATTTCTGATGAATGACTCCACAAGACAAAAAAAGAACATCCATATCGGGAAAATAGTTCAGAAAATATTGAAAATCAAACTTACGGTAAATTTTAAATTATGCGTTAATTTTGACGAGGAGTGTAGTTTTTTGAGTATCTGTGATATTTTTTACGTAACGTATCTGTGTATACCTCCAAAATAATATTAATAACTAAAGCTGGCAGAAATGTGCAACAGGATATACGCTTACGCATCATAATAATCGTAATAAAATTAATTAACTAGTAATAAATGCAATAAACTGTTACAATTTATAACACTGTATGCACAACTTATCCTCTTAACTAGTTATCACAAACTGGAGAATATCTGTAAAAACTTCAGCATCAGGTATGTTTCTATGGTTGTTGAGTGATGTTCACTGTGGTGAAAAAATATGCTTATATTTTGAGAACGACCGTTCGACATCTATTGATGTAATACATGCATACTTAAAATAGTCTTTGAACGCATTTAACAGATCTGGAGATGCACCATCAATACCGTCACAAATTTGTCTTAATCTGGTAGAACTGGTCACTTCCTTTAACACAAGGAAGAATTTTTCTCTAACGTGCTCATTTTTTTGCGTCATCTATAACATGTAGCAGTCGATTTAATTCATCCACTATTTGCGGTGACTTCGCTAACGACAACGCACTGTTTTGTGAGATTTTTATGGCGTCATGTAATCTTTTATAGTTCTTGTGAATAGTTTTTAAAGCTGTTTCAAAGAAAATATCTTCTAATTTAATCTGGCTTTCTTTAATAACTGCAGCCTCGTTAGGATTGAATTGTAGTATCACAACTTTTATTTGTTGTACATATTCAGCATAATAAAAAGTTGCCTTCAATCGTATTCCCCAACGTGTAAGAATCGGCTGTGGTGGTTCAAGAATACCGGGACACTTGCTGTAAAATGCGAGAAGACGTTTAGGAGATTTAAGAAACAATTTTTTGTATTTGCTATTAATGCATCTACATACCTCTGGAAAACCTTGTCGAATAGTTTCTGCCACAAGATTTAAAGCATGCACTTTATACATAATATGTACCAACCTACAACCGTGTTCTTGAAGACAACGGCCTGCCAAACGCATTGTCGCGGCACCATCGGTCACAAACATCAACACTTGACTTATTGACAGGTCACATTTTTCTAACGTCTCCAGCACCACCCATCGTAATTGTTTTGAAATTACCACTTAGTTAGTCTTTTGCTAGCTAGTAACAGTGAAAATGTCTGTTTAAGAAGGTCCAGTACACGGACTATAACATTTATAACATTTTCAATAGATTTTGTTTACAATCTGTCGTCTTTTCAACACATAATCAGAGCCATGTATTTTTTAATACACATCCTCTCAGCTCGCTTCGGGTCGTTGCACCTAAACACCTGATGTCACACAATTGAACCTCCGCACGACTTGCCAGCTTTATTAAAAACATTTAGAATTTCAGAAAATATGAACTTTCAACTTAATTAAGAAGCAACAAAACTTTCTTAAAAATAATTGAGATTTGCTGTTACCGATTTCATTGAATGTTGGCAATACTTTTTCCAAATCAAAATTTTTTGTGCGATCATTTTCAAATGATAAAAATGATATATTAGCCAAACGTTGTGTTGGTGAAACATTGCCAAACTCTGTGGTCGATTAATGCGAGTTAACACAGAACATGTTGATTCGAAAAGGCTGTGCTGAGGACTGTGAGGTGTGGTGTTACAGGCATGGTATATTTAATAAAATTATTTCAGTGTTTGATGTATAAAGTAGAATTTTAATTATGGATGTAGATAATCTGTAAATAATAATATGCAATGGGACAAGTAAAATTATAAGTAAGGGCGTAGGGTACTGCAAGAAAACGAAATACTGACTACAGCTCTAGGTGGAGCTCGTTAGTAGCCATCCCCTGATTACGGTCCTGACCGTGACTCAATGTTATTTGGTCTCTGTATGGATATTTGGGAAAATGAATTACTTTTTACTTTATCTTTTAAGCATAAGAAATTTTTTTATTTTTAGATACAAATTCGATGGTATCCCAGGCAATTACATTTTTCGTAGCAGGTTTTGAAACAACTAGCAATGCAGTAGCTTTTGCTCTCTACGAACTATGCCTTAGGCTAGACTGTCAGGACAAACTTCGGGAAGAAATTAATAAACATATTCATACCGACGATGATATTACTTTTGAGAATATCCAGAAAATGAAATATCTGGATATGGTAGTCTCTGGTAAGTTTTATTATTAATAAAAAATTAATATTTATACAAAATTACCTAAATCATTAATTAGCTTAGCGTTAAATAATAGTGTTAAAAGTACTTTTTATTTGCATTCAGGGGCTGTTTCAGGCCTCAAAAAATGAGGGGCCCAAAAAATAAAACCAAGTTTTTAAAAATTTAATCTAATTTTTTTTGCTATGAAAAATATTACAGGTTTCAGTGACTCAATATCTTGCTTTCTCTTACATACATATACACTGTGTCCAAGATAAGAATGCACAGCATGGGCATCTTGGAAATGGTAGGAGATACGAATTCGGTTAAATGGGGAAGATGTTGCGTAATTAGGATACTATCACAATGGTCTTAACCAATGTCAAAAATTATTTTTCGTTTCTGATTTATTTCGAATAAAGTAAATTTTTGAATTTCACTTTCAATTTTTTTTCCACGTTATTATCAAAAATATGAAAAAAACAAACAAAACATCCTCATCGTACTTTCTAATAAACTTTAACGTGACAATGATATTTTCGCCCTCCGACGTTTCGTGATTATTTTTACGGATTTTGAATGCATTCTTCATTCTAAATTCACCTATGTATTACACATAGAGCTTACAACATGTTTTTCTCTAGTTATAGTCGTTACTAGGATTTGATTGAAAGTTGCAAATAAAATGTATTAATTATTTCAGCTTTCAGCAACGGAAAATGAGGCAAGAAATAAATTTTAAGTCGTTTATTTTTAAATATTGATTAGGAGCAAGCAAATCGGCAAATCCGATCACGTTTTCATCAATCTACATTTCTCATAAATTTGAACACTCTAAATTCAAAAGTAATACCACGACTTCGATTAAAGATTATTTCATTTAAACTGATAAAAGTCAAGCAAAAAATATGCTCAATGTGCTACACGTTGAGTTACCTTTTTTAGTGAAAAGTAGGCTGGTAAAAACAATGATTGTTTGAGTTTAACGATCTGTCATATTCATAAATAGTCGTTGTTTCATCTTATTGTATTTATACATATTTATACTAATGGATTCATTTTCGAATGAAGAAAAATTTGATATGGTAACATGTTACATTTTGTGCCATCGAAATTGTGTTGATGCTGAGAATTTGTATCTCGATAGACACCCAGAAAGAAGGCAGCCTGATAAAATAATTTTTAGAAGGTTAGTGTCAAATCTTAAAGAACACGGTTCTTTCTGAAAACCCATTCGGTCTCGACAAAAACCATGTAACGAAGAGAAAGTAAACAGTGTATTGTTGACAGTTACTGAAAATCCACGTGTATCAACTAGAGAAATTGAACGAGCTACGAGCTACTGGGATATCAAAATCCACGTCCAGTTTTATTTTACGAAAACATCGGTTTCATCCTTATAAATTTAGAATTTGTCAAGGGCTTAGGCCAGGCGACGAAGAAAGACACAGGACATTCTGTGAGCGGTATACTAGGAAATGCCAGGATGATGAAAATTTTCCTCAAAGTAATTTGGTCAGACGAAAGTTATTGTCACTAATAATGGTATTGTTACGCCACTGGACTGTGTAGACTGGTTAGATGAGACTGGAATTGTACGCTAACGGCCGCGAATATTCTGGACTCCTCTAGATCGTGTGAATGGATGTATAAATAAGACACACGGTGTGCCGAGTCTTAGTCTGAAGTCGAACGTGAACGAGTAAAGAAGAAATAAGAAAAAGACTTATAAGTGTTCAGTTGTGATTATAATTAGGACAGTGATTAATCTATTGTTGTTAATTGTTAATAAGTAAATAAAGTAGTTAATAAGTGTTACCTGGACTTTCAATCAACGAATCTACGAGTAGAGGTGTTTGTGTGGATAGCAAACACGTAACAGTATTTTTAGTCGAAAAAAATACAAAGGCTCTCAAAACTTTAAAAGCGTACAAACCATGTTAAAATATCTCAGTTGCGTTAAAACAGACAATCCAATAATATGTAACAAAATTTAAAACAAATTCCTAATAATTAGTAGTGTAAGTAAATTGTAATGTAAAATAACCATAACTATGTTTTTAAAATATTATATTGAATGTAGTTCTCTGATGATGGTGTAATAAACCGGCGAACGTTAGAAAAAAATAATAAAATTAGTTATACCCGACCGAAATACTCACAAAAAAAAGCTTTCTCTTACTTATTTGAATAAGCTGTGGCACGGACCACAGCTTATTTACAATATTTTGAAAAATGGTATAATAGAAATTTGCTGATTCATGTCGATATACTTGATAAATTGTTTTAAAATAAATTCAATAATCTACAAATTTTTAAATTTGTTCCAGAAACATTTTATTTATCCTAATACTTCACTAAAAGTAATTTTTTTTTTAAATCCTAGTGGAATAATAACACCAAAAATAATAATAATAACAATATAAAATTAGGTATAGCCATATTTATTGCTTCTTTAATGTAAAAATTAGAAAATTTTATGACTACAATAGATCAATTATTGCCTTCTTTATTGGACGTTATGATTCTGAGTATTACTTTTTCAAGGTGGCGCCAAAGATAGTCGGTAATAAACTTATTAAAATAAGAAATTACCATATGAAGCTAACAAAAAAGAATTGTATTTTGTTGAATTGCGTAAGCACATTAACTATATGAAGGAAGGATTTATCTCGATTTATGTAATATAAACCCCAATTGTTATTGTTTTGTAAAGGTTGACACTTACGCGTAAGTGGTAGTAGACTTTATTTTTGGTTCCTTATAAATATTTAAAAAACCAAACAGTAAGATTCTTAAAATGGTTTTAGAGCTTTGTTCTGTCCACCATAATAATAAAAACTTTTAGTAGTAGTAGTGGTAGTAGACAATGGATATATTTACTTACATTTATTGCTAGATCACATATCTCAATTATAACAAAAAATTAACACGTAAAATTTTACATTTATACATTGACAGGAACAAAAAGTGGGACAACAAGAAAAATTGGTGTATTTTTAATTAAAATTCTTCTCAGTGTACACAAAATATGTAGAATCATTTGTTTTGTATTCCTGCAGCAGTTGTTCGATTTCGAGAAACCGGCAAATAACGCAGAAGGCCGGGATCTGGAAGAATTCGAAACAAAACTCCTCGCCATGACCGATGCATCATGATTTCTATTAGGCTCATTTAATACAAATTTTTTATTGCATTATTTGAAAGTTTATGTTTCAAATAGTAAAACTGCAAAAAATTAGATTTTTCTCTCTTCAACTTCTGCCTCAAATTAATAGTTGAATGTCGTGCGCACCGAAACGAGGCGTGGCCAAGCGTGACGTCACACCAGTCGACTCTTGACCTACGCGCCATCCGGCTGCTGGCGGATAAGCAAAGCACAGTATGTGTGCTGCAGCCGTTGCAAATCAGTTGTGTGTTGTTTATTGCATTGTGTGACATCTAAGAATCGGCCTGAATATGAATAATGATAAAAAAGGACGCTACAAGTACTGCATCGTTCCTAAATGCAAGAATACTTCGGTGACTGCACCAGACAAACTTTTTATTTCACTGCCAAGTAACATAAAATTACGAAACTTATGGCAACGCGCTATGCGAAGGACCGACTTTATATCTGCCAAGGGGACACATTTCTGTTGCGAAGATCATTTTAATGTAAGTATGATAATGATAAACAAAAAATTGATAGTTTACTTTAAATACTATGTTAATTTTTAGGTTGAAAAGGACTTAGAAAATTACATGTATATCAAAACTATGAAAACAGGAAAAATTGTATTGAAACCGGGCATAATTCCGCATATATTTGAATGCCAGATAGACTGACGGCTCATACCTCTAAAGCTCAACCGTTTGCCCAAAAAAGGGAAAAAGAAATTGTGTTAAATACTTGTAACGAAGAGATCGCTGAAAACCAATGCATGTCTGATGAAGCAAGTACGCAGGAAAATACGTTTGATGTTAGTACTCAAGTTAATATACAGGTTTTTCGAAGATCAAAAGCTACACAGACATTATATCCCGCCGAAAAAGAAATCATTCTAGAGAAGTAAAAAAATACACAGAATATTAAAAAAGTGCGACCAAATTCCTCTAAGAACGAGAAAGTTTCATCAAGTACATCAGACATGACTTTTGTAAATACATCAGATCCTAGTTTGTCTGGAATATTTGTACAAAACTGAAATTCAAAAAACAATATTGAGCAAAGAGCTATTTACGTCATAGAGAAAAATCCGAAATTATACCTTGGAATACCAAAGGAGTCTTTATTTATTATAGAACTTTTGTCGGAAAAATGCCAGTTACCCAGAATTGATATATACATCACTTTGAAGAAAATTAAATTAAATTTGCCTTATGAAATTTTGGCGGACGATTTTTGTTTAGCTGCTGCTTCTATATGTTTGTTTAAAACCATTCATTCAATGGAAAACTATTGAGGAGATTAGGGAAAATCTACCTATACCTTTTAGACATCGTTATAAGAATGTATAGTGCATAATTGATTGCTTTGAGACATCGATTCAAAAACCAAGTGATCCAGTTCTCCAGTCGTTTTCATGGTCCGCCTATAAAGGCTGTAATACTATGAAATTTTTAATATGTTGCACACCTGATGGTTTGATATCATTTATTTCTAAAGGATTTGGTGGAAGGATAACAGACAAATTGATAGTCGAGGAGTCTGGATTTTTGGATTTGTTAAAGCCTAGGTTTCATGTAATGGCAGACCGGGGATTCAAACACCTCGAGGAACAACTTCAGGCCAGAGGGAACACATTGGTTAGGCCTCCCTCTGTATTATCGTCAAAGAAATGTACAAAAGAAGAAGTGAAAGAGGCAAAACGTATAGCCAGTTTGAGAATCCACGTGGAGCGCGTTATATCTAGAGTTCGAGAGTATGCCATTCTTAAGCCTCACGCCAGAATCCACTCAAAATTGATAAAGTATTTAGACTTAATAGTTTATATCGTTTGCGAGTTGATTAATATACAGAATTATTTGGTAAAGTAAAACATGTATTCTCATTTTTTGTTGTATAACAATGTAGTATTAAAATTATTTTATATAATTTTAAACTATTTTACTAAATAAAGCCTTAAACCAAAATTCAATAATATCATTCAATATTTGTTCAACAAGCTCTTGGTCATAGTCACAATATTTTATTATGATCTTATTAGTTTCGAAACCTGAATGAGCTACTGCAAAAATTGCTTTCTCTTTTTTGCAAGATGCATTTACATCTGCATTTGGTAGACATATTTCAGTTTAATATTTCCTTCGGTGTCAATATAATTAGTAAAAGTTTTTTCTGTGTTTGGACATTTTATTTCTACCACAAATTCATCAGCAACCGCATCAGGTGATGCTCCTATCAGCGGTACATCTTTGGATAGAAATATTCCTGCCCTCCGAAAAGGTATTTTGGTTTTACTCGCTAACACTTTAAGAATTGAACTTTCTAGTTTTAAACCACGAGACATTGCAGAGGTCTGGAATACTTTGGCTCCAAGAATTTTCTCAACTAAGACTCCATCTAAGGTTTTGCATGTTAGTGCTTCGTAAGCCTTTGATGCGGTCACTCAACCATATCTAATCTCTTGCCAAATTACGCTATCACTTTTCGTTCTAGTATTAATTTCAACATCTACGATCAAGTTCTGGTCCATTTCATTTTTACAAAAAATCTAAAAAGTTTTCAAGTGTTTTAATTACATTGCTAGAACGAAATGAGGGTGTTTTTAAAAGTTAAATTAGAAAATTGTAAATGTAAAAATTAAAAAAAAAACAAATATCATCATCATAACATATTTAAGATCAGTGGTACCCAAAAAATTATGGAAAAAGACTTAAAAATGCATTTTTTTCTCTGAAAATAAGTAATTTTTTACACCCCTCGTAACCAGTGATACATTATAACAGTTTATTGTTTGTCAAAGTATTTATTTAAATACAGGGATGTAAAAAAATATTCATTTTTGAAAGAATAAAAATGCATTTTGAGCAGGGTCGTGATTAATCAGTGAGTGAGTGAGTGGTCAGCAAATTATAAAGGATTTTAAAGTGGTATAGGTTTTAAGTGAACCAACTTAGGGTATTACTCATTACTATTAACTTACCTTTCCATTTTTACACCTCTCATTTCAGCGCTCATGTAGTCCCTACCGTTATTAAAATATTCCATTACCATGACAATATCGACTTCAGGTAAATTACCGGAATCAGCTTTAATAAAGCTGTCTTCTACTGAACACATAATGGCCCTAAACTTTAAAATTATTTTAATAAACAAAAGAATTGAAAAATACGTGACACGTGCTCTTTCCAGATCAGCTAATGAAACAAACTGCCGCGATGGAGGCGATTACTAATATCCGAAACATGCGGCGTCATGTATCGCTGGAGGCACTTCGACTGGTGTGACGTCACGCTGTTGCGCGGGCGGTTTCAAATTTTCAATTGCTCTGGCTCAGTTGTTAATTATTGCAATATAAACCGGAAACTTTTGTGGGATACTTAGGAGTTGATTTACTTTTAAAATATATGCTTTTAAACCAAAAACTAAATTACACTGAATGAGCCAAGTGTACCAGGTCGACGTCAGCGATAGAACTGTTAAAATGACTCACTCAACATTTAACATAGCACGGTTAACATAGCACCATATATTCAAAATTAACACTGTTGTATCCCTGACACATTATACGATTACTCCGGACCACTGTCTCAATTTATGAACACTTTTGGCTGTGATATTTCGGCAAGTCTCTACGAACCGTCGCTCAAAATCTACAGAAATTCTGGTTGAATCCTGTAAACGATATTTTTCTAATGACCCTAGAGAAAGTAATTCAGTGGTGCCATATCAGGTGAGCGAGCTGGCGATCTAGGTTGTTTCCGCGCCATCCAGTTCATCTTCCAAAGTATTTTTGGTCTAGATACTGCTTCACTGGAGCATTGTAGTGAGAAGGAGTATAGTTCAACATAAGAATAGGAAGCATAAAACGAATTTTCTTGCTTCTTCGGATGCACTTTATGCACTTTTGTTTTTATTGAGTATTTTTAACGGATATAGGATAACTAAAAACATTAATGCTGTTTCCCCAAAATATGCAATTTTGAACAATCAAATTAAACTGAATCTTTAGTGTTCGAAACTTTTTTGTTTTAGTTTTTTCGGTTCTCATTTATTTTACACTTTGGAGTAAAAAACAATGAATATATTAAAAAGTAAAAAATGATCAAGTGGTGCGCAGTCTTTTCAAAGGTGCATGATTGTATTCAGCAAACTTTTAAAAACGCCGCACCATCCTAAAAAGGATGAAATAACTCACAAAATTAGGTACATTTGCTATCTGAAAAAGTCGAAGTTATAAGCATCATGACGCAATTTTTATTCAGATTATACTCATTAAAAATATTTTGGAGCAATTTATTGTCTTGTCGTTTGTCTTGAACAAAAAATAATAATTGTGCATTAGTAGTTGTAAATATTAATTATAAGGTATGAACACCTGCTTTTTTATTTTTGAGAGGTGCGCTGTTTTTATTGACTTACTTTATTTATTTATTGAAAATTTTCAGGATTATTTAATCTACATCCAATAAACATTGTAAAACGGTGTCTACATAGAAATCGATAAAAAGAGTCATTTATTGTATTTGAAAGAGAAAAATAAAATCGAGTTTGTTACTTGCAATAGCTATAGTTCATATCACCAATGTTGGCATTCACGTTATCAATTTATGTACATTTCAGACATCTAGATTTTATATACAGTTTATTTTATTATACATGTGCAGAATTGTAGCAAATAACATTCGTATTCGTGATATAAACTTTAAAAATACATACATATATTTTTTTCAGAAACATTGAGAAGGTATCCATTTGGTCCATTTTTGAACAGAAAATGTAAAGAGGATTATGTAATTAAAGAGACTGGACTTGTAATCGAAAAAGGAACACCGATATTAATACCAATAGATGGCATTCATAACGATCCCGAGTATTATCCAGAACCAGAAAAATTCGACCCAGATAGGTTTATTGATGGTAACAAACAAAATTCTCAATCTTGCACTTATCTGCCATTTGGCATGGGACCAAGGAATTGTATAGGTAATTTTTAAATTTATTTTTTTTTACTAAGTCACCCAATTATACAGTCATAAGAAGACATGGGGAAATTTTATGACATGCCAGAGACGGAGTTAACCCTCCTATTATATTCCGTATTGCGCGCATTATAATAGCAACGAACAGAAACTGTAATTTCTGACAGTGACCTTACACATTAAGCTTTCTCACGTCAAATCACCACCGATGTGGGGTCGTCTACCACCGCGAAATATAAAGTGAAATATGAATAAAAATGTCATACTTTACATTTGTAATAAAAAAGAATTCAAGTAAATGAAACTTTTTCACACAGATTTACGGAACAAATATCTGATTATGTACGTGTTACAAATATATTCTTTTTAATGATAAGAAACAGTAAAACGTACAGTTAATGTTTCATCTTAACGTCATGATATGGGTAATATTGGGTGCATTAGGGTAGGGCCAGACGCTTCTTTATAAACGGCAGGTGGACAAGCGTTTCTTCATTGGTCGGATTCGCGAGAACCCGCAAATTATTTAGTTGTTACCGATGATTTCATAATTACCAAGGGTACCTGGATAACGAGTGAAACACAAAATCGAATTTATTGTCCCTGGAATCGTCCCTCTATAAATATTTACTACAGCTTTATGATCCCGTTACATCTGTAGACACTAAACGAACATTTTCTCTGCACAAATGGATATTTTTCGGCAGAAGACGTTGTTTAACTCTAGCCCATATGGAGTTAATTTTATTAATATATTATGTTACTATACCCAAGCTATAATATCACCTATAGAACCTAGTGAATATAGTGAATATCAAAAATTATAGTTTTTTGTGTACTGTCTCCACTCTTCGCTCCACCCATCCGCGCAACTCTTAAAAGAGTTCAAGAATGAATATCTGCTATCAGTTACTATACTGACGACAATTTTGCAGTGTAGGTGTTAGTTCGCTTCTTATAAGTTTAGCTGCCGTAACTGTTACATCCACCACATTTCCAGTTCTCCTCATATAGCATGGAATTTTTTTATATGTTGCTCCTTTCTGCGGCCTACAACTTTCTCAAAGTTATTTACAAGTCCATAAATAGTCAGTATCATCGGATAATAAATAAAAGACGGTTATTTTCACTTGTCGACGTTTCGATTAATTTTTTAATCTTCTTCATGAATTAAGTGAAACAAACCTCAAACAATCACAGATGAAAATGTCGTAATGATAAAAACAAACTGTTATTATATCACAGATGAAAATGTCGTATTGATAAAAACAACATATATCACAGATGAAAATGTCGTAATGATAAAAACAAACTGTTATTATATCACAGATGAAAATGTATTGATAAAAACAACATATATCACAGATGAAAATGTCGTAATGATAAAAACAAACCGTTGCTATATCACAGATGAAAAAGTCGTAATAATAAAAACAACTGTTTGTTTTTATCATTACCACATTTTCATTTGTGATATGTGATTATTTGAGGTTTGTTTCATTTAAGTCCAGATTAAAAAATTAGTCGAAACGTCGACAAGTGAAAATAACCATCTTTTATTTAATATCCGATTATACCAACTATTTATGGAGCAAGATTTACATACGGATACTATTATTCTATCTGCTGATATTTACAAGGTTTATTATAACTGAACAATTTTATGAAAGAAAGTCTGTATATCCCTCCCCAGTGCGACCCTGTTTTATCCAACATGTCATAAGTTTTCCCCATTTCTAGTATGCCAACTTGGTTGACGAAAGCAAGTATCGAGTGTTTTGATGTTTGAGTAGTTTTTGAAAACTACTTCAATGTTGAATGTTTTATATTTTAATTCTCAAAATTAATTAATCAGTAATTATTGTAGCCACCTTGGCGTGGCAACTCTCGACCTTCGACGTTATAAAGGGCTTCTTTCAACATTCGACCAACATCATAGTTGGCACATATGTACCTATTAACTTGTCTACTTCAATTTTTTCTTTATTCTTTTTCAGGGGACAGATTTGGATTAATTTGTGCTAAAGTGGGACTAGTATATTTTATAAAAAAATTCAAAGTGGAAAGTTGTGATGAAACCCCAGTACCGCTTATTTTAAATCCAAAATCTCCATTTATGATGCCTATAAAAGGGCTAAAAAATGGTTGTGAAGAAAGCTTAGGATGAATATACGTAAATATATACGTAGTTATAATAAGATTTTAAGTCAATTTGCCTTTTCTCTCACAAAGAAGACCAATAGGCACAAATATCAAGTTCATAAATCCTCTTTGTTTACGCATTGTTATATATAAAAAATTTTGAATTGTAAACTAATCTATGTGAAAAATGATGAAAAATATGATAGTATTTAGGTTTAATATGATTTAATGTACCATGTTTATGGCGCGATTCTATGTATAAGTATTCTTTTGTAACATTATTTTTGTAAAAAAGTGATTTAAATTATTATCGAAAACTTCAGTTGAAATTTATATAAAAGAACTGGTTTGCTTTACTTTTGTTTTTTATTATTAGTATTGACTAGCTCTTAGCATTTGTTTTTTCTTATGGATAAATAATGAACAATGAACTTAGAGCTGACTCCTGCATTTACCTCCACATCTTATGAGTTGATTTTATATGCCTCCCGCCTGTTATTTTTTCTGGATCCGCCCTTGTGCACATATCAGTATTTTGTTTATTTAACAATTACTTTATAAACTGAATAGTTATACCACAATAAACAATAACCAGTAGCTTATCTCCCTTTGTTGCCAGGCCTCGCTGACCGCGACGGTGACATTCAAGAACTGCTACTCTGAAACGCTATTCTGAAAAGCATCAGTGTAGTAGTGGCCGTCAGAGCGGAGTGTATGTTATGTTATAAAAATTATCTGATGTGGCCAGCACATAACGTTCTTATACCAGTATATATCATCCTGATGTGAAAAAAAATCATTCTATTTAATTTTTCATTTACCTCAATTAAATTTTAATAGCGTATCTTGAAATGTTTGATTAAAATTTTTAAATATTTAATTATTATCAGCGTCATTCGATACTGTCAATAATAATTCATATCATATATTTTAATAATTTCTTATTGACATTTTTGTAACTAAATTAGACATTTCAAATGTCAAATTGTTAAATTTATCCTAACCTCATTTTATGAAGTCAAATGTGTAAAAAGTTTCAGTTTACATCAGCTTTATTTAAGTACTTGGAAAACATATTTATTGGCTTGATATAGTAGACCTGATTTATAATCTTTCATCAAGAATATATTTTTTTGTAAAGGCAAATATAAAAAAGTTTGGATCCCGTGGACCTCCCTTCAGCTGGCCAATTTTGCTCATCATCGAATTTATCATTGTATTTGGCCTTTAGAACATGTGTACCCAAATTTGAAAGCTTTATCTCAAAAACTGTGGCTGCCATCGCAATACTACAGACATGCAGACAGATTTCTTTCCATAAAGTTATGTTTTTTCATTATAATTCGTCGAGATTCATCCAGAAATGCAATAAAAAAAAATTTTTTCCCGAAATTGTACCTTTTTTCTTCTTTCATTCATTATGTCTCTTCTGGTGGTACCACATTAACCAAATTTAATGTGTCATCTAAAATGTCGTTGACAATCTTAAATTCCAAATTTGGGAAGTCTCCCATTACTATTTTTTGAGTTATCGCTGACATCAGACAACATTCGGAATAGATTCAGGAGAGTTCAAAACGTAATATCAATCAAAACCTCGAGGTCGAAAAAAAATCACGATTACTATACTTATATTGAAGGTATAAGAAAATAATAAATAAAATAAAATAACTCGTGGTGCAAGTGAAGTAATTTTAAAATTATAAATTAAAATTATAAATAAAATAAGAAATAGAATAAAAAATAAAATCTTTAGTTTTGTATTTACAATTAGACGAATTCCCTTCTGCATCTATTTTGAATAATTACAGAACAAATTTTAAAATGTGTGTATGTTGTAGACGAATTACAAATTCATTTTATGAAAAGTGTAGCCATTTTTTAAAAGATATTGGTGCTTTCATTTTGTAAATCCATATTTTTTAAATCAACCAATGGTTATTCTGAAATCATTGAATTCAACACTGATAATTTCAGTCCGACGGCGACGGGTTATTATTAGATTTATGTAAAGCAATATATAGGCGATTATTTTTAACACAACGTATCTTGGGGTTCTATTATTTGCGGGCCATTTACAGGGTGAAAGGGTCAAATAAAGCTGAAGTATATACAGGGTGTCCCATAATTAAGTACCTTCTTTCAAGGGGGTGGTAGGAATATAAAAATGTTGTTTTGTATATAAACATTTGCCAAGTCAGTTCATAAAGGAGCTACAATCCCTTAAAAAGGGGCAAGTAAAACATTAATTTCATAATGTTACACGTTTTGTTAAATTTTTATCTGAATAACATGATTTGTTGGAGTATTTACAAACGGGGTTGGGGTGAATTTTCGTCATAACTGTTTGTCTTATTTTTTTTTACACATTTATAGCGGAAAAAAACACCAATGTCGATATAAGCTATCGTTTTGGAGCTATTTGTATATATTTAAATATTGCAATACAGGACGGGTATACAATAATCGATAGCTACATACCTCTACAAAAGTAATTCCACATTTTTAATTCTGAACTGATTTAAGGCAAATGTTTATATACAAAACTGTTCATATAAAAAACAAATTTATTAATAGAAATTTTGAGACGCGTGGAAGAAATAAGTTGATTATTTGGAAAAGTTAATAAAACATTTATTTCTTATTGTTGTTAATTTATTTTTTTTATTTTACTATTAACCCTAGGATTAAATGAACAATCGTTAAATCAAGTTTATAAGTCTACAATTAAATAGTCTAGACCAATGAAATAATAATAAAAATTGTAATTTAAAAAACATGTTAGTTTAACTCAATGGATATTACTTCTATGCCGCATACAGTCATGTTACTCCATTACGATTGTTTCTTCAATAGTAAAATACCTATTTAGAATGCCATTTATGTTAGAACACCCTGTATACATCCTATAATACGTATAGAATGATAAACAACATAAAACTAAAATAATATTTTAAAATATCGTTTTATCCCTGGCATGCCTATGGAAAAATCATAAAACTTCTCCGCATCATGCGGTCCAGGTATTGTTTTCCTGTGGCCGAGGCCATCGAGCCTCGAGCGAAGCATCAAAGAGACCGCCAGCGAGATAAGCTACTGGTTATTGTTGACTGTGGTAATACTACTTATTCTTATTTATGTTTTAATAATAATACAATTTTTGCTTATATAAATTTTATTGAAAAAAGTTATATATAATAATATATTATATAATCTTATATTACAAATAAATTAAGGCATAACTTAATCAAGTGTCAACTGGGGAGGAAGTAAAAGATCCTAATTCTTCATCTTTTATGGTTTCATGTGCTTGCCTGTAAAAAATACATAGTATATTAGGTTACATTTCTTAGTACACAGTTATAGTACCATTGAAATACTAATTTACAATTGTAGCTTGGCACTTGGCGCCGCAGAGAGGGAAGAAATATCGTTTGTGTGGGATAGAGACGAACCAAACCGCTTAACATTGATAAGGCGAGGATTAAACCACTGCTCATCCAAACTCAAGTGCCAAGCTAGAATAATTGAGTAGTAGTTTTCATAAATCCCAGAATGCACGATACTATACTCGATGCGCGTTTCGCTAACCAAGTTGGAGTCATTGGGAGATGATTCAAACTTTTAATCTTCCCTCTATGATGCCAACTTGGCGAGTATAGAGTGGTTTCCAACCCACTTCAGAACAGTTGTTTTCAGTAAAACATTTAATCAAACTATTTTATATTATTATTATAATATTATTATGACAATATATTTAAAGTTCCAGGTTATTTTTGCATGATGGTAATCTAAATTTTAATCTTTAGAATTTGCGAAGTTGATACAGCAATTTATTTGTTGCATCTTACTTTGTTAATTAAAACTCTTATAACTCAATTCAATACTCACTTTTGCTTTGCTTTGTAGATGAGGAATAAAATACCACCATTTATCAAAAAGAGAGCCAGTATAATTAAGGCAGGTGCAATTAAATCTGAAACAAAATAATTAAATTTAGAACAACACCTTTTCCAGAGTAAATAATAATGATTTTATAAACCTTGTAAGAGAAAAACTGTAGGTTATGTATAGTTCAACATACAGTGTGGTCATTTTATCTTGATTACATTTCGATCTGAGTAGATATAGTACACCGTTTCTACGCTACCAGCGGCGATTTGGATGACATGGATGGTACGTGTCCATCAGGAAAGACCATGGATGAGTTCGTCGGGGGTCGCATCAATGACCAGAGGATTCTGAAGAGTTCCTCGGATCGTCAATGACCAGAGGCTGTCGAAAAGTTCTTAGGATCGTCAATAACCAGAGGCTGTTGAAGAGTTCTTCGGGGGTCGTCATCAATGACCAGAGATTTTTGAAAAGTTTTTCGGATCGTCAATGACCAGAGGCCGTCGAAGAATTCTTAGGATCGTCGTCTTCGATAGCCTCTAATCATTGATGATCCGAAGAACTCTTCAAAGGCCTCTGGTCATTGATGACGACCCCCGAGGAATTTATTCATGGTCTCTCCTGATGGACACATGCCAACCATGTCATCCAAATCGCCGCTGGTGACGTAGAAACGGTGTAGCATATCTACTGATCTGATATAACTCTTTTATTTTTAAAGTTATTAATATGAACCAAAGACCAAATTACAAGGTCCATTACTAAGTTTTTTTTGTCATCAGAAAAACAAAAGACCGTCAGTAGAAAAATATACAGTGTATCCCGTCTCAAGTGGACACACCTTGATATTTCGGTTATTATTCGACTGATCGATTTCAAATTTTTCTCTGTTATGAAATTCTTCAAGGCGCATCTTTTTATGATTTTCAGTATATTTTCAATTGTCACACCAACCCACTGCGTTTACTCAAAAATATGATTTTTCTATATTTTACTTAGCGTTAGAGTTACAGCAAAAAAATTATTAAGAAAAGTTGTTCAGAATCAAAAAATACCCTTAAATACTGAGTTTCATCAAAATATGCGTATGTTGATATTTTTCGTTGATCGATATGGAAAAAATGCTCAGACGGGTAAGATGCCTTAATAGGAAACTTACTGGGTGCAATACTGAACTAGAACGATTTAAGGTATTCTACAAATTCTCTATGGACATCTCAAATAATGTCTTGTAAATGTACAGTCATATCATGGAACGCGAACGGTATACGCAATAAAATATCTCACCTGATTAATTTTCTTTTCAAACATAAAGTTGACATTATGCTCATTACAGAATTAACAGCGTAAGATAAGCTACGCGTTCGCGATTACACCAGAGAAAATCGAAACATAAACAGAAGAGGCGGCGTGGCTATCCTAATAAAATCAGGCATTCCATTCACTTCAAAATTCATGGGGCACACCACCATCGACAATATTAGTATTACTCTAGCTGATGGTACACAGATCACATCTGTGTACAATTTACCACTCAACAACTTCACAGCTGGTTGTCTTGAAAGAATAGTGAATACCGGCGGCCTACGCAACCTAGTCATCGGAGATCTGAACGCCAAACATCATGTATGGAACTGCCGGAGCAACAACACAAACGGTAACACCTTGTTTGACTACATTAACAACCATAATGTGACTTTGGAGTATCCAGAATCTTCAACGCATTTCCCGATAACGGCAATGCACCATCCACTTTAGATCTAGTAATTAAAAAGGATGTGAGAAACTCCACGCTTCCTGAGGTGCTGGAGGAACTCACATCCGATCATAATCCTATCAAAATTCAGTTAAACAGAATGACACGAGAAGACACCAAAATCAAAATTACGTCATACAAAAATGCAAATTGGGAACATTTTAGAGAACAATAAACACAAACTTAAATATCAACAACAATATCAACACTATAGCCGATCTGGAAAATGAGGTGGGAGTGTTCACTAGGGTACTACAAACAAGGGGTAGCTCAGACTATAACAATCGATCCATTTAAGGATGAGATCGACGACGCGGTCAGACTTGATCCAGACCAAAAATAGGCTCAGACGGCGCTGGTAGTGAGACCGCGATGCTCGGGCCAGGGTCGAGATGTATAGGCTGTAAAGGCATATTAGTACAAAGATCAGCACTGCAAATAACCAGAAATGGAGTGCTAAGCTGAAACAGCTGAACCCTCAGGACAACCCGCTCTGGAGATTAATTAAGTCACTGAAAAACAATAGTACATGGGAGGCCATGCCCACTCTGCTACATAACGGCCGAGTATACATGACAGACAGGCAGAAATTTAACCACTTAGCGGAAGCCTACCAAGAAATTCACAACAATCATGGCACAAATAATTTTGAACAAGACCGCATCTAACAAATTGCAAACCAAATATTAAATCAAGACATCCAAATTGACAGACGACATCTTTTCGATATTATAACATAACCTCTGGAGATCGTGCAGCTCATCAAATCGCTCCCGAACAACAAAGCCTCGGGGAAAGATGGCATCGATAATAATATACTCAAGAATCTGCCAAGGAAAACCATATTGCAGCTTGTCTACATCGTAAACGCGGTCTTACGCTTGCAGCATTTCCCACAACAATGAAAGAGTGCTGTGGTGATTCCTATACCGAAACCGAATAAAAATATCAAGCTGGAAACCAGCTATTGACTAATTTCTCTTCATGAATGATGACCACCAGTTCGGTTTCAAGAAAGGACATAACACCACCTAGCAGGTTTAAGAATCGTAAACGATGTAAAGCTGCAATATAACCTTGGTAAGAATACCACATGGTACTCCTGGATATTGAGAATGTTTTTGATACCGTCTGAATTTGGGGGCTAATTTTCAAACTACACTCATTCGGTTTTCCACTTTGCATCACTAAATTAATTCACCCTTATCTCTCAGACAGAACATTTCAGGTCAGAGTTAACAACACGTTATCGTTGTCAAAGGACATCCATGTGGGAGTACCCCAGGGATGATGCGTTTCACCTAAACTCTTTAACATCTACGTTTCCGATTTTCCTCGTTTTTCTAATAAGAAAATGGCCATGTATGCTGACGACACGGCTATATATAGCCACAGCCACAATGCTCAGGCTGCTAACATATAAAATAATTGTTTACGATTTTTTTCTTCGAAAATATAAATGTGTACAAAAACATAAATCACAAATTTTGCAGGCGGCATTTAAAAACTAGATTGACTATTATAAATCCGTAAATCGATAACGCAAAATAAATAAAAAAATTTATTCTTCCGGGAGCTCTAAAATTGTCTTAAATAAAGAAAATCGAAAGAGTTAAGACTTCATTAGATGAATTGGTGACTACTTAGAGAAAGTGGTTGAATGTTTTACCTTGAAAGTGTTTGTGAAGGGTGGTGACTAGATGCAGATACAGAAAGCGTGAAAGTTTGGTTGTGGGCCGTACTTCAAAAATAGTGAATAATGGATGCACTCTTGTGTTTTAATGAGGTAGTAAGTCACACAGTACTAAAAAATAATGAAAAAAACGCATACAGTAAATAAGTCTGCGAAATTTAAATAACAAATAGAGCTTGGTTTTTAATACATATTTTTGTATGTGTAAAGTCCAAATATTTAGTACAACTGGCGATAAACAAACACGGAAAAACAAAACTGATTAATTTCCAAACTAATGATTTATGTAAACAATGTTGACAGTGTCACAGTTTTACAGACTTTTTGGGTTTTTAAAATAGTTATATAATACATATTGTATACAAATATTATCATCTTACAAATTTTTTGTGCGTAGTTTATTATCAGTATAGAATAAGAATAAAATGCGACGCGCAGACCTTACTATCTTTCGTTTAAATGCCGAGTATCTTCTGTAGTTCGTTTCCGTTCCTAATTCGTCTATTGTGTGCTTAAAACCCAATTAAAATCAAGAAGATGAAAGAAATATCATAAAAAAATCGTAGAAAATAAATTAATTCGATAGAGAGAGAACAAGTTGAGGAGCAATAAATAAAGAATAATGCACATAAGGAACGTAAAATAATTAAAACCTTAAAAATATCCAATGCAAATACAACCGGGAGATTCTACAATTCAAGGGTCAGAAATTTTGCATTCAGAATAAACAATTGACTAACAAAGAATCAACTAGTATTCAACCATAAATAAGTTAAGACTCAAAATCCAAAACAAGTAACACAGGAGTGGAGTCTAAAAGATAAAAAAAATGAAGATGATAAAGAACAGCGACTACTAAACATATGAAAGCTTAAAAAATGTGTTAACAAAGTTAATAACAAAAAATGTTACATTCACCAATACTTTCAGCCCTCTTTGTATTAATTCTGGATGTTATCGAAATCGCCAAAACAATCACAGGGTAAGATATTGTGTCATATATGCATGGACATATTTATGCGGTGACACCACCTAGCGTCAACCTTGGAAGTAACGTCATTTATCGCTACTTCCCGATCTCTAGATATGAAGAGGAGAACGTTCCTAGTTGCCATTATGCTCCCGATAATGTTCACGCAGGAAAAAAGATTCGTACGCGAACATATTTCTCAAAAGCACATTGGGAACAATTCGAGATGTCCGAGATTATTCATCACGGTCACAACCAATGAAAGCACCCCACATCAGCCTCTGAGACCGCGCCGAGCGCACGCACTTTGCAACCTACATGAATACTTCTCTATGCTGATTTTATTGTTCAAGGCGCACTTTATGCAGTTTGACTAATTTGAGCCAGTTTGAAAATAAAAGTCTGACTGAGAAATGTGTTGTTTATCTATAATGGAATGTTTTATAATGTAAAAAATAGAATATTTAAAGTTGAAATTTTCTATTTTTTTTTTGTCTTGAACCATTATAAGAAGATATCTGCTACTTGGTCCTAGTACTCCTGAAGAATATTTTATTTGCATTTAGGTATAACATAATTTTGAAAGAACAACTTAGTGCAAACTATCAAACTGATGTATTTCCTTCCTGATTTATACCTTCAGTCTTGATTTCTTTTCTCCATCCATATTTCATTTGAAGTTAACCAACAATTTGATAATGTAGACCTGTGGCGGCTGGTGAAATTTAGGCTATGTTATATCTTATTATTGGAGTATGGGACCCAAGCGATACTGTAAGGCGTAACAATCAAGACTAAAGTTTTGCAGAAAAAAAATTACGATTGAAATTTGCTAAAAATGGTTGAAACAATTGTGAGCATTGATGGTTATTTTTAAACGATTTGTAAAATATTTGCGAAACATTTTTTTCCAGAATCAGGTGGAAAATATAACGATAGATTTCAAATTTCATCAAAAAAAGGAAAAAGTCTAAGGGCGTTAGATCGCAAGACCTAGGCGGCCAGTTAATGTTTCCTCTTCGTGAAATTATTCGGTCTTCAAATCGCTCCCGCAAAAGATCAAGTGTTTCATTCGCTGTATATGGAGTGGCACCGTCTTGTTGAAACCACAGTTTTAGATGGAGCATTGTTTCTTCCAAATTCCTTACGGCTTTTTCTAACCGTTTCCGCGACACTCTCCCTATATTTGTAATAGGTTTTCATTATAAACAGGCATTGTTGCAGCGTAGAGCGATGCATTTGCATCATAAATGTCAACAGCAACACGACAAATAACTATGAACACTGTAAATGGCGGGTAATTCAAAAATCAACCTCAAATTTGGACACCCTTTATATGCAACCAATATTACAGGTATATAAATAAACGAGTACATATCAATTAATTAAATTATATAAAGGCTCCTTAAAATATATGATTTTTTATATAATTGCCGGCTCTGAAAAATAGCAAATATTTCCGGTATCTGCTTTGTATAAGTTGAATCATATAGACATGAGTCATCCTAGAAATTAATTATAAATAACTATTGTTTTAAAAAGAACATTTTCATCGCCCATTGTAATCCAACTTTTCAACCTTGGGGGTGGAGATACGAGCCGCCATCGGTTAATCCAACGACAAAGTTAAAGAAGACAAAATTCCTTACATTTTCTGTATGTACATTTAATATGTAACGTAAGTGTAATATGTAAATCTAATATGTAATGGCGGAAAGAAAGATGACCATTTTCCAAAAAATCGTTAAACTACATGTTTGTTGATAAATTTTGTAAGAACTTTACACTATATTGTTTTTAACATTTTTCCACACCACAATAAGATTATACAGTTTTTCATCGGGGTCCCGACCTAAACAACATACATTAAAATGGTTTCTACCTAACCTTTTTATAAGGCCTTAAAGGTCTCTTTTGTGTCTACTGACTGAATTATTATCGTATGTAAACAAACATGAAAATCTACTCGTATGAAAAATAATAAATATTTAATTTATTCTATAAATATGAACAATATAGATAATATTGGTACGTTACCTGATGCCATTGTATGAGATTTTCTTAGTTTGATTACAGTTTCTTGTGTTTGATTACTTTGAGGCAAAGATGACTCTGTAACGAAATAAAGTAGAGAATTATTATTATGCAAATATTTATTTATTTGTTTCAATATTGTTATACAGTATTTTAGTTTTTAATTATAGAAAATGTATTATGTTCTTCTATGTTTATATTTTAATACTAAATATAGCTGGTCTACATAGGTACATATTTATAAATAGGACACACAATTAGACTCAATTATTTAAAAATTCAAATAACTTAGCAATAATATTATACCTCGGTCTGGCGGACTCAAAGTGGATCACGTGTCAACGTTTTGAACAATGGCTTGCATGCCAGTGTAGTTAAGGATTTTATTCACTACAATTATAATATTAAGAGGAAAGTTTTCATATATTTCCCTTACTGGTTTTAAACACTTGGAATTGTATTGCTCTAACTGTGAAAATGAGAAGTGATTTATGCTGTGTTTTATATTTAAGTCATCTTAAGAGAGAGAAAGAGAGTGTTCCGAGTTATTTTAACATTGGGTATTTAAGTCTCTCAGAATAAGTTGTGAACTACTTCTGTTCCTGTTCTTCTAATATTTCTAAAACCAGACCAAGCATTCGGAGCGATTATTCGTAAATACCCATTGTCGATATAATCCAAGTGGACGATACAACTGACATTATTTGCAATATACAGAATTCTGCTGTTTTATATATGTAAGTATTTATCAAATTTTAAATCTAACAAGTTTAACATACAGGCAGGTAACCTTTTGTATGTTTGAGATCAAGTGTTTAGAAACGGATTTCTGAAGTGGTTAAATAGGTACAAAAATTCGCGCGATGTTATAACAGGTAAAAGTTCGGTCATTTTCTAGAACACGCACTTCTGAGATATCACAAAACCAATTATACCGACACACTACACTTCATCAGATGTTCATTGCACAGTGTCATATCTTGTGCAAACATCCCTAACTACCCTTAAATAAATCAATACGATTGCAACACTTGACATTATCCATCCGGTATGCATTTATATGGCTGTCTGTGTGTGTTGTATAAGAACGCCGTCAGGTGTCGCACGACGTTCTTCGATTTTGCCAGATTGAGATAATTCAACCAAGTTAGGGACAAATCCCTGACGTTTATTTTTTTAATAATGGCAGGTCAAATATTTATGTTTAGATTGTTACAATCTGGCAACGCTGTTGGCCGCACATTTTATTACTTTCACCTGTTGAAATGAAGTACATCTATCGCGGGGATTCACGTGAGGCTGCGCGAGTACGTTTCAGATAATTTTAACTTCATGTTGATAATTTTCTTTTTAATAAAGTCTTTGCGAAAAAGTTTTTCGGGTTAGTATAAACAAAAAGCTGAGAGCTGATGGGTTGAAGGCGTATAGGGACGCTTACTCAATGCTTAGAGGGCATTTTTCATAAAGACGCCATTTCAGTTCTTTGTTACCGCGTGACGATTGAACTTGGCGATCAATATATTTCAATATAATTTGCAATATAATTGTTTAAAAATGTCGGAAACAGCGGGCGCGTCGAGTTGCGTTAATAGAGATTCACCTGTGCCTCGTTGTGATAAGTGTCGGCTACTTTTTTCATCGACACGGCATCGTACCGTGTCATTACAGTTGTCCTAAGTGTTCAATAAGGTTAGTGCCAACGTCTAAGGATGATTTAAGTGTTTCAATTTCAAATAAAAAAATATATCCCTTGCCCCACAAAAATAATTGACATTTAGTAGTAGCTGTTACCCATCCAGCACCTCTATTCGCTCTACGATCCCGTAAGTTTCTTGGCTTATTTATTATTTGCACAACATTTCTTATGTAACAAATTGTTACTACATCGTTTGTGAGTAAATTTATGCAAACAATTTTGAAAAATTGCAAAAAAGTTCAATATATTAATTTGTTCCTCAGCAATTGTTATAACAAAAACAGGCTGATCTTATTTAAATATCACGAGTCTCTTGTAAGAGTATACAAAAACAATATTCGACAATATTAAAATAGAACAGAATTTTCTACTTCTGGAATGTAGAAGCAATCGATTTCTGTCCCTATATGATACGCCACTGGGAAATTCATTGTTGAAAAAAAAGTATGACGATTTAGAATTACAAAATATCACTAGAATAAAAGAAAAATTGAAAAAAAAAACTCAAAATATTTACCTTCTAACGTAATAAATAAATAAATAATCTATATTAGTAATATTCGGATTCTAACATACATATGTATGTACATGTAGCCACTCCTTAAACGTATCAATTTATTTCACTACTCTTCTACACAATAGCTAGGTTCATTTAAACACTGTTAATTTAATAAACTTGGTCTTATTAATATATTAATCACCACATTAGAAATTACAATTATAATTTAATTATGTTAAAATCCATATATTTTGTTCTTTGGGCGATGTGTTAAGAGGCTTTACCTTATTCGCAGACGGTTCAAAACTGTTAAGCTAAATAAAATAAGAATTAGAATGAATTAATTAAATATGCGAAATACATCAGCTCGTACTTCACAGTCCACGTGATTACGATTTGATTATATAAAATATGCAGGGACGGCGAGATATCGAAATCACAGTGGGGTTTAACTTCTTCAGTTGTTTTAATTGGAAATGACCTTTGTCGAAAATCAGATCTGATGTTGGTTCCAAAGTATTTAAATTAGGTACTAATTTTTGTATGGACGGATTAATAGATATATTAGTTCATCCACACACAATTTTTTTTCATGAATGAGCAGTTTACCTTATCCAGAATATAAAATGAACATTTACAAGGATTTTGACGTGTTGTAATGTAATTAAAATAATATATAGTAACATAATATAACATTTGTGTTCAAATAAAATATTGGTTTGAAATGTACAGGATGATTTCGTGAGAATTCTCCCCCCCCCCTAATTTTATTATTTTTTTTATTACGAAAAAATGGTAAATACAAAACTTATAGGAATTTTTATGTAGATTTTGAAAATCATTTCAGAAAGCAATGGAAGATCACACAAAATGGTTACTAATTCAGGTTTAGTTAAAAAAATTTGACTGGTTGAACTGTTCTAATGAACATTAATATTAATATATACACCTCATTTGGGAGCTACGACGATATACAACATTTTTTTTGAATATATTACAAAAAATTGTTTTTCCATTTTCTTTAAAAAGTGGTATGGAGTAAAGACAGGGCCGTAGCCCGGCTAAATATATTTAGCTCGCAAAAATATAGGAGGTTCACAAATACAACTGTTAGGTAGTAATTTTTTCGTTAACATTGAATAAGTTAACATTTTTCAAAACAAATTAGGTAGGTATATTATTATTTGTTTTGTACGAAATTTTTATATTATGGTTTATATAATATTTTTTCCGTAGGTGCGCCAATATAAGTTAAAGTTTTATATATTTTATCAATAAATTTTGGTTAAACTTGTTTAATTTTTTTTTTTATTATACATATGTGATTTGTTAGTGAATGCAAATTTTGGTTTAAACATATGGTCAACAGGTTTGTCATCTCAGATTTTACGAAGTCGTTTACAAATTTGAAGATATCCGTTATATGTGAAATTCAAATAATCAAATTTATTTGTGTATTCAGAGAATGGTACATCTACACTTCTCTACGTAGTAAAACAAGTAAACAAGTGTTTTTTTTTTGAAATCTGATTTACATTCTTATCCATTATAGATAGCGAAAGTATTGGCCTTTGAATAAAATCTAGTTTCAAACTCTGAATAAACTGGACGTTTGAGACTCGAAAATAGAAAATGTATCCGAATCGGCATACTATCTGTGTGTTTGTGTGTCTGTGAGTCTGTGTATCTGTATGCCTGTTGGTTGCTGGTCATTGTTGTGATACCATTTTCTCAAACACGTCTCATCGTGGAAGTCTAAAACTTTACATATATCTGAGGAATTCAAGGAAGAACTCTACTAAATATCAGTGAAATTGGTGCACCAAGGAGAACACGATTCAAGGAAGGCCAAAAAACTAAAAAATTTCGTAAAACGTATGCCCGAAATTTTCCAGGTGTT
>JANEYF010004873.1:0-105433 GCA_029963845.1 Rhamnusium bicolor | reverse complement strand
ATTTTGCCAAAATATATAACAACATAAAATTAGTTCAAATTTAAAGACTGACGAAATCGATAAATTATTCTGACATTTAGTGGTCAAATTGTAGGTTATGTTTTTGGGGGTTCACCTGTCAACGCGTAAAATTTGTTTATATCTGCACGTCATATCAACAAGCATGAATTTGACTTACGAAATGCTGATTTGGATCATATGAAATATAGCGATGACGCAACGGCATTTTCTTGATGTCGATAATACATAAGTTCTGCTTGAGCCTGCGTTGTGATATGGTTTTTATTATAAATGTAGATTTCAGCGCCTTCCTAGACAAATTTAATAT
This sequence comes from Rhamnusium bicolor, assembly GCA_029963845.1. Taxonomy (NCBI): domain Eukaryota; kingdom Metazoa; phylum Arthropoda; class Insecta; order Coleoptera; family Cerambycidae; genus Rhamnusium; species Rhamnusium bicolor. The sequence goes on along the minus strand of JANEYF010004873.1, from coordinate 105,105 downwards.
TTGGAGAAACTACGCAAAATTGAGACTTTCCTAAATACAACTTGAAATTAGCATTTATTTTTGGTATCTTACAAATTTTAAAAGTCAAACATACAGCGAACCCTGATTCAATTCGAACAGGCGTTAAGAAGTAAGCAAATAATGGCATGTATGGATTAGGTTCTCTACACCTGTAGCAATTTTACGATGCCTCCTCAATACTCCATATAAGAAGTCTACACGTACATCTCTTGCTTTCCTTTAGCGCATGTTCAAGTTCAATCCGAGCTCGTTGTATACAGATCGAGCCAACCCACTATATGTACGACTAGCGGTATGCGCAGTTTACAGTTGCCCATCTGAATACGAAGTCCGAATGAAAGTTAACGATTGCGTCAGGGCACTTGCTGTGGGAGGACGCATTTGAAACGAAAATCCACAAAAGTAACTGCACCCTAAACCTGCGGTGAAGAATGTTGCTTATTCATCTAAAGAAGTCTCCGCGTATTATGTTTTTTGTAAGAGTGTCTGATTGTTTCACAATTTCAGTGTTTGTTCGAGGACGTCATAGATTGTAAAACACTAACATTATGAAAAATATCAGAACAGCACACAAACAAATATTAATTTCTTTTTGAAATAGAGGTAATTGTAACAAAATAATATTGTCATAAATAATAACAACTCTATACAAATAAAATACATTTAAATTAGATGCCCAAAAAAAAGTCCTCTTGAGGACTGTAAAGGCTCCTTCCGACATTTGCGCTTTGTGATCTCGACCCATGCATCGTGGCAATAGACGGGCGACTGTAAACTGCGCATACCGCTGAATTATATATCTAGTAGTTTGGCTCGATTTGTATAAAATAATATTTGAAATTTGCTGTTGTCCTAATAACCACTAAAATAATATATGGATATTTTCCCTACAGCTGTTAATTATTTTTATAATTAATATTTGTGACTTGACATTTTTACAATATTAGAAAATTCCTATAAAATTTCATTTTTTAAGCAGTTTACACATGAAAGAGTTATAAAAGTTAAAAAAAAACCAGGAAAAATAGTTTTTCACTAAATAAGTCTATTTTATTTGGTAACGATTATTAGTATATTAACAATAATTTAGAAAATACGTAACAATTTCCATCATTACAATAAATAGTTAGAACTGATTCAGAAAGTTGTGTAATTTTATGTTTTGGGATAGTCAGTGTCTGTTTCCATTTTAATTCGCAAGATGAAGTTTTCTTGCTCTGAATAATACTTATGTGCGTATGTATTCCCTGACCATAAAAATATTCTTAGCAAAAGTGCTGAAGGTAAACGGTGGTGAATTAGTTAATTACTCACCATCTGGCAACAAACGCAACGTCGTGCATATATTGATGAAGTTGGATAAACTGATCTTTAAATGGTTAAATGCTACGTTGACCATAAACTTTTAACAGGCGCTTTCTTGGTTTGAGAAAGTGAATTTTTTTTATGTGATTAAGTAATACTTCTAATACTTGTCCCTAAAATCGGCTCTAAGTACATTCACATCTTTTATAAATTTTGGCTACAATATTAAGTGTCTTAGTATTGCCCGCCATTTAATAGATATTCAATTGGTGAAGCTGGCTGCAAAGTTAGTATGGTGATACTGTGTACTTATTTACTCATGATTCATCACATTTTTACCTGAACCTGTTCTGTTCTCAGACGCGTGTTAATTTATAATAACCCCAACATCAACAATATGTTGTGTAATGATACAGAACACAAATTCTTGAATGATTTTAGCAGCAAATCAGTTAATTTCAGTAAAACGCGTAAAGTCGCCAAGTGTTGATCCTACACGTATTTACTTTAAAATGTTTGCAAAATGTTGTCAATTAGTTTTAAAACCTTTAGGGAGATTGACCAAACCTTTCACAAACCATTTAATAATTGTAAAAACAATTTTATGCTCTTAAAAAATGACGATGCCGAACAGTCCTCCTGTGAACTCTGACACCTTGGGTGATGTTTATGACATACATCACCCTGGTTTAGTAATTTGGAAGGACAATGTCAGGCTTATTTAGCTTGGATAAGTCTGACAGTCGGGAACGAGTGCTTCCCAATAAATACGACATTTCTCATTATCGATAACGGATTCAGTACCTCCGGGGATGTAAGGCAGCATGGTCTGGTTTCTGGTCTACCCCGTATGAGTGCCTTAGGTAATACTATAGCACTCTAACGCCGCGTTATGTCGTTGCATGTAGACCGAAATCGCAAGAGTCCTCGATTTATTATTATGCTGTTTTCAAAGTATTTACAAGTTTGTTTTTTATGGCACCAAATACTTGGTGTAAACTTTTCTAACCGCATTATCAGTAAATTGAATCAAAAATTAATAAAGTAGGCGTTAATGACTTTTAATATGAAAAAATGACGACCCTTGAACTTGAAAAAGTGTAAAAAATTTCTCATAAATAATAAAATGGTTGTAAAGTGGCACACGAGGGAATGAGGACGTGCAGAGAAAGACGGATTCGAGTAAAATTTATACTATAAAAAATTCCACTGGCCCAAAGCATCCAGAGCCATAAAAGGGATTAATTCGAAAATATGCCACAATATAAAATGATGCGGGACAACTTGCATTTAAAAAATCCAGTAGTATACAGTGCGTCCGTAAAGCAGTGTACAGGATCGATAAAATCGTTTCTTAAAAAATGTTTTTTAAAGTTATGACGCCATCGATTTTTTTTAAAAGACCCCAATTTTTAATGGTCATTCGAGAGAGCACATTTTTTTGAGAAAAAGGATTTTAAATGTTTATAAATATTAATGTACAAACTCAATATAATTATTAAAAAAAAATTATAAAACTCGTTATGGCAAATCAAATTACAAACGTAAAATTCTTCCGCAATTTCTGCTGGTCATATTTAAAACAAAACAAAAAAAAATGTTTTGACGAAAATAATCTCAACTAAGTTAAACGTTCAAAAAATATGCTCAGTTTACCATCGGACAACATTGTAATCGACTAACAAACTCCTTTTGAATATCAGCAATGATGTCAGGACTTATCTTACTAACTTTTTCCGAAATATTCAAAATTTGCAGGTATATTTACGTAAACTTTGCTTTTAAGTAGTCTCATAGGAAATAGTTCATCAGGGGTTAGATCTTGCGGTCTAGCTGGCCATTAGATACTGTCTTCGTCCTATGCATTTGTTAAGAGAAAGTCCCATTTAAGTAATTTTACATCGTGTAGTGTGTGGGAGTGCCATCTTGTATGAAAAATAATATCTTTATAAGTAAGGGTGTTTTCAAAAAAGTAAAGACTCACAATGCTCCCACCTATAATACCACACCATTCATTTACCTTCTGGAGATATTCTGAGTGTACATCCATCGTTATGAATGTGAATATCATTATCTTGAACACAATGTACGTCTAAAAACATATTACTTGATAGGATATTTCTTTTAAATTTATATGTTCATCCAGGAAGTTTTGAATGTCTCCATACTAGTATTTCATAGGCTGTGGTCGATTGTCAATGTAACAGAGATTCTTATATGGAGGATAAGTTGCCCAAAACACACATCTTTAGATAGTTTTTTGAGATTGACAGTTGACACAAAAAACCGTACAAACTATTTTATCTGTGGACTGTATTGTTATTACTATTAGTATCCATTAAAACACTTGTTGGTAGTTGAATTATATCTCTTATATTAAGTATAAAGAACATATTTTATTTACACTGCATGAGCACAATGATTAAAACTTAAAAACTCACAGGTGAAGTAACTTTTGCAAGTATAGCTGCATTACACGTGCTGCCCTGACAACATTCATTATACTGTTCTCCCGCCTAGCTAAATGCACTAAAACAATGAGTTTTAGTGCATTGTTGCTGCCACGTATGGGTCGTAAAATATATGTTAACATATAAAATATAGAACAAATCGCGCGCTAATGAAAATACATATAAGTATCTAAGACTAGAAATAATCTTGGAAACAAATCTACAATTAATTTAGTGGTGGAGAGTTGTCTCCCAACAGGTGGGTTATCACATATTTCGTTATTTCGCTATCATTTAAGGTGAAATTTATTTGCTGTAAAGGACTTGCTATTGGGCTTATCTCAATAAACTGAAAATCCACTTGTTCATTCACTGTGGTAATGGGTTGTCATTTATATTGAGCTGAAATAGCAACAGTCCAAGTACTGATTCTTGTGTTTTCACATATTTAATTGGACTTAAATTAAATGAAACCTTTATTGTCTTTATAAAACAGTCGTTAATATCATAATATTTTAGTTTGTAACGGTCCACTTTTTTGGCCTAATCGAAAGCCCTATCTTTAACGAGTAAACCACTTGCGGTCGCAGTAAGTTAGTGCTTATTTAATTTAAAAATTTTATAATACGGCCCTGCGAGCTTAAATTATTATATTTGAAAAGAGTCAAAGGTTGGACGCACGTCGAAAACACTCAATAAAAAATACATATGCCGAATAATATGGGAAATAAATATAATCTCTGTTGCTGTTGAAAAGAGATTCTTGTATTTTTATGTGCATTATACAAATTTAAATCTGGAGTGTGTGAGAAACAAATCGGGCGTGACCTTGTCTGTTTCCGATGAAGTGTGCGTAACCTGTAGCCCTGTGATTGGACAAAAACACGGGAGTGCGCGGGGTTCGAGGGCCTAGCAAGTGGGACGATCGAGGATCGAGGAGTCCAGCAGGATCGATGATAGAGAGCAGACGTAAGTGTGTGCTGTCTAAAGCATTAGTGTCTTCGTATAGAGAAAATGCTATTGAGTAGTTAGTAACCGCGGTGTATTTTGCCTTATGGAATGCGGTGTTTTGACCAAGTTATTGTATGGTGTTTCTTTTGGATCCCACTGGAGGATTACCTTTGGTATAGAGAAGATGCTATTGAGCAGTTAGTGACCGCGGTGTATTTTGTCTTATGGAATGCGGTGTTTTGAACAAGTTATATTATGGTATTTTTTTTGGATTCAGTTAAGTAGGACCTTTGCAATTCCCGAAAGTAAGTGATTAACTTGATATTGCCAACCCCTTTTCTGACAATTAATACATACTGTGTATTGCGTGAACTCCAGTTTGAACTTGGGTTATTTAGGTTAAATTCCGTTATGTTTATTTGACATTTGATGTCTTATGTTGTTTTATTTGTTTTGTAACAAAGTAGTTACCAATTATTGTCTTTTGGCTAACTGTAATATTTGAAAAAATAAATTTTTATTATAGCTAATACTGTGTCCTTTTTTTATGAGTGCACTGACGTGTGGTCGGACATTCATTTTAATTACTGTGCATTCCATGTTTGTAACTGAATTTATATTAATTTTTTCCAGTTTTTATTGTATAGATATGTATTTTGTTTAATGTAGTTTTTTTTTAAATAATTATTACCTATTCTTGAACTATAAAAAACTGGTGGTGCCCAAAAGTAAAACCTTGTATATATAAATATACATCTAAGCAATCAAAGCTAAATTGGTGAAAAGGTTAAAGCTCATCCCTGGGATATACAAATTTGGAGGGTCTCTTGCTTGCTAGCTGGGTAAGATTTAAAATAACTGGCTTGCTTCTTATAAAACTAAATTTGAAATAAATATAAAAAGGGGGTCGTTATAAGTTCTTATTTCTGTTGCAGGCGGATATGGCGTAATCCCAAAAATAAATAAACAACAGTCCTTATCTATCACAAATAAACGTTAAGAAGTTTTTGGTTAACTGCTATTAACGCACAAGTTAAATTCGTTGTACGTGTCAAAGTTTAGGAATTTACCCATTTACCCTTAACATTCTCAACCGTGGAATAAATCACTAAAGGCCATTTGTTCTTCACAAATAGCAAAGTTATGGAATATGTTTCTTAGCTCTGATTTGCCTTACACCATTTCTATAAGTTTTATCTAATTATCCTACAGTTCTATGCCAATTCCTCGTTAGTGAAATTAACTATTTGCTTTTTGTGTACAAATTTAAGATTAATATACAGTGTAGGCCAGACTTTAATCGGAAAATTTGTAGAATTGATAGAAGATTCCAAGCTAATATGGAGTTGTTATATAAACTTGAGGGCGCTGAATTTTTTACTTATTTTCGATTTCTCCCGTATTTCTCCGAAAATAATTGAGATCTTGTTACGAAATTCTGAATGTGAACGTAGCGTGTATAAGTACATATCTCATCATAGTTTTCATCTCTTCATTCCAGCCAGTAGCGAGATGCTGGGGCGGGGGGTGTTAAGAATATTCTTCCCAAATAAATGGGACGCCACTGATCTAAGCTATTTTTTTCTTTCTTTTTCGATATTTACTATCATTAGTGGGCAAAAAAGTTTTGTTATAATTTTTTGATAGGATGCAACGGCTTCGAGTTAAACTCATTTCAAAATTAATTCAGAAAAATTTAAAAAAATTATATGATTTTGCATTTTTCCATTAACATACTTTCGAATGGAGAGACGAAATCTATGATGGTTCGAGGTGTATGCAACTTGCACTTTCTGAATTTCACAACAATGTATCAATTATTTCCAGAGAACTCTTAGCATTCAGCTATAAGTTTATATTAGAATACTATGGAATAAGGGGTGTAACGAACAACTGGTTCAAGTCGTATCTCAATAATCGTCAAATCGTAGTTGAGACTCGTTTACTTGAAAATTCCTCTTACCAAAAATTCTATTCACAACCCCAGAACATCAAAGATGGAGTTCCTCAAGGGTCAATTCTAGGACCAGTACTATTTTTAGTGTACATTAACGATCTAGTATATAATTACCCATCGTCAAAATTCTCACTATTTGCAGAGACACAAGAATTTTATGTTATTTCAACCCAACAGAAATATGCCACAAACAACTCTGGTTTCAAACATAGGAAATATCGAGCCAGTGTGCAATACAAAATTTTTAGGGCTTTATATTGATATAAAACTTGACTGGAAATTTCATATAAACGTTCTCAACAAAAAATTATCTAGTGCAGTATATGCTATAGGCACGGTAAAAAATAATATCGGTTCTGAAGCAGCTAAAACAGTGTACTATGCATACTTCTATTCAATCCTACAATACGGAATTGAATTCTGGGGCAACTCAACAAATGTAAACAGCACATTCTTAATTCAAAAACGAGCCATTCGCACTTTATGTGACCTAAGGAGATACGATTCATGTCGTAATTTCTTTAAAAGAACGCAAATTTTTACGTTAACTAACCTGTATATATACCGTTTATCTCTGGCAATATTTAAAAGGAAAAGCAACATAACAACAGCATCAGAAATACATAAATACAATACACGAAATAAGGATACATATTTATGTCCATTTTATAGCTACAATGTCAACCGTAGGGGCCCCCTGTACATGGGTGTGCAGATTTATAATCACTTGCCACAGCATATTCGAACCATTAATAATTTAAATAAATTCAAATGAAATTTAAAAAATCTGCTGTTATCTTACGTATTTTACAACACTGCTGAATTCTTTGAAACAACATTGTAATTACTTAGGTAATAAAGATATTAGTAAGTGTATAATAATTAATATGGTAACAATTGTATAGGTAGAAATATGTTACACAACTAAAATAATTTGATATTATCCTTATTGCTAGAAATAGAGCTACTATGGTTGTTATATTATTTTAGACTATTTTAATTTTTAATGTTGATTGTTCGCAACACGCCAACATAATGTTACGTGTTTGCTATCCACACAAACACCTCTACTCGTAGATTCGTTGATTGAAAGTTCAGGTAACACTTAATCACTACTTTATTTACTAATTAACAATTAATAACAATAGATTAATTAATGTCTTAACTATAATCACAACTGAACACTTATAAGTCTCTTTCTTATTTCTTCTTTACTCGTTCACGTTCAACTTCAGATTAAGTCTCGGCCCACCGTGCATCTTATTTATACATCCGTTCACACAATCTAGGGCACTCCAGAATATTCCCGGCCGTTCGTGTACAATTCCAGCCTAATCTAACCAGTGTGCACAGTCCAGTGGCGTAACACTGCCCCTCCTTAGGCCTGAACGTCCCGATCAGGCAATTCATTGTTCCCTGCATACTTGGCTAGTCTCTCAATATGCACCACCTTCATCTTGGACTTTGCTGAATTCTATATACAACGTCGTTTAGTCTAGTGACAACAGTGTAAGGACCTTCCCAGGGCGGGTGAAGCTTCGGGGACCTGCCTTTCTTTCGTTGTGGGTTATATAGCCAAACCAAATCTCCAGCCTGGAATCCTCCTGAATTCGCCTTAAGATCATAACGAGCCTTCATGCGATCACTTGCTATGGCAATTCGGTCTCGTACCAGCTCATGAATGTTCCTTAGCCGTTCACCAACTTCATCGGCGTAGTCATTTATGGAAAGTCGCTCCTCATCCGGTGTGCCAAACACCCAGTCACATGGCAGTCTAATCTCACGTCCGAACATCACGCGAGCCGGCGTTTGTTTTGTTGTTTCATGAATGGAGGCCCTGTATGCCATAAGGAAAAGAGGTAAGTGACAGTCCCAATCTCTCTGATGTTTATCAACCACTTTGGATAGGTGCTCCTCCATGGTTTTATTATATCTCTCCACCATTCCGTCTGATTGTGGATGTAGGGCTGTTGTTCTTGTCTTATGAATTCCCAGTAAGCGACACATCTTCTGAAATACCCCTGATTCAAAGTTTCTTCCTTGATCCGAATGCAATTCTAGGGGCACGCCAACTCGACATACTAGATTATCTACCAGAGCTTGAGCGACAGTGGCTGCTTCTTGGTTGGGTATGGCATAAGCTTCAGGCCACTTACTGAAATAATCCATGGCAACTAAGATGTATTTGTTCCCATCATCTGTCACGGGGAATGGACCAGCTACGTCGATCGCAATTCGCTCAAAAGGAGCCCCTACGTTATATTGTTTCATTTGGCCCTTACTTCTTGTCCGTGGCCCCTTACTTGCCGCACAAACTTCACATTTGCGGCACCAAGCCTCCACATCTTGGCGGCTGTTCACCCAGTAGAATCGTTCGCGTACTTTAGTGAGAGTTTTGTTGATGCCAAAATGTCCGCCAGATGTTCCATTATGCACTTCCTGGAGTACTTTGGATATGCGACACCTGGGAATTACCAATCTCAAAGAAATTTTCTTCCCGTCTGGACTTTCCCAAGCTCTTTTCAACAGTCCATCCTCTACTCTAAGGGAATCCCATTGTGCCCACAAAGCCTTCAGTCCCACTGCCTTGTCTGAAATGTCCTTCCAGCCAGGTCGGGCTCCTCTTTCTTTCCATTCCAGAATATGACCAGTTTCTTGATCTTTTAACTGCTCTTCTCTTAATGTCTCTTTTGTCCAATTGTCAGGAACATCAATTTTAACGGTGTTAACAATTATTATCCCTTGTTGTTTTTCCACCCGGTGGCAGTGCTTGCTGTCTTCCCGACAGGGTCTTCTGGAGAGAGCGTCCGCATTTCTATGGGATTTTCCAGGACGATGTTCGATTTTAAAATCGTACTGCTGTAGTTTTTCTATCCAGCGAGCTAGTTGGCCTTCCGGAGTCTTCAATTGCAATAACCACTTTAATGCAGCATGGTCGGTCCGAACTTTAAAATGTTGTCCATATAAGTACTTGTGAAAATGGTCTATGGACTTGACAATGGCCAATAGTTCCTTCCGTGTCACACAATAATTACGTTCTGGCTTCGACAACGTCTTGCTGAAGTACTCAATTACTTTTTCCTGTCCATTTTGAATTTGGGAAAGAACACATCCAAGTCCAGAATTACTGGCATCTGTGTCTAATACGTAGAGGCCTTTCTGTTCTGGGTATGAAAGAATTGGACTCGAACACAGTGCTGATTTTAGTGTTCTGAATGATGTTTCGCACTCTTGTGTCCATTGGTACTGAACCTTCTCTTCTGTAAGCCGGTGTAGTGGCTTTGCAATATCAGAAAATCGTTCCACAAATCGTCTGTAATAAGTGCATAAACCAAGGAAGCTTCGTACTTCGTGAATATTTGAAGGCCTGGGCCAATCTCGTACTGAGGAAATCTTGTCTGGGTCTGTTTTTATCCCCTCCGAAGACACGACATGTCCTAGGAATTTTACCTCTTTCTGGAACATTAGGCACTTTTTGGGATTTAATTTCAGGTGTGCATTTTTAATTCTTCCAAACACTTCTTGAAGATTTTTCAAATGCTCCTTAAAATCCCGTCCCATAACCATCACATCATCGAGATAAACTAGACATGTCTTCCAAGTTAGTCCTCGTAGTACCAGTTCCATCAATCTTTCAAAAGTCGCTGGCGCATTGCACAGGCCGAAAGGCATCACAGTGAATTGATAAAGGCCACTTCCTGTCGAAAAGGCTGTCTTGTCTTTGTCATCTGGATGAAGTCCCACTTGCCAATATCCACTTCGAAGATCTAGAGTGGAAAACCACTGTGAACCTGCCAGCGTACTTAGTGTGTCATCAATTCGGGGTAACGGATAGCTGTCTTTTCTTGTGACGTCATTCAGCTTCCTGTAGTCGACACAGAATCTTAATGTTCCATCTTTGTTAGCGACCAAAACTACTGGCGACGACCAAGGACTGGTTGATTCCTCAATAACTCCGTCTTTAAGCATCTTCTGTACCATTGCAGAAGCCTCTTCTTGTTTTGCCAAAGGGAGCCTCCTAGGTGGTTGACGAATAGGAGCTGATTCACCAGTATTTATCCGATGTTGCACTATATTGGTCTTTGTAAGAGCTTCTGTGTCCTTTGCAAATACTGTACTTTCCTTCTTCAAAAATTTTAAAGCTTCTCTATGTTCATCTGGAGTTAAATGTTCTAACTGGGCATTTAACATCTTTACAACTTGGTCCATATCTGTAGACGAAGCTTCAATGATTTGTTCTTCACATCTCGCAATCCATGTGACTGGTTCGTAGGTGCCAATTGTTTCGCCTTCTTTGAACGTCACTGAGTGTGAATTTAGGTTAACCACTCTAATCGGTATCTTGTCTGTAGTCTGTGTTAAAGTCCTTGCCAGGATCACATTGTCTGTTATTTTAATTGAGTCATCCTTCTCAACGAGGCCAACGCGGTATCCTACAGAATTTTCCTCCAGGACTGCCTCAATTACTTTCTCTGTTCTTGCAGGAATTTGTATGGTCCTTGAAGTTAGTAGCCTAATATTATGGAATTTTTCATCTGCCGTTGAAAGAATAATTTCTTCATTTCCAATCCTGAGAACTCGTTCTCCAACGTCAAGTACAAATCCATATTTTTCCATAACGTCTAATCCTAAAATGAAGTCATCGGTAATGTCAGCTACGATAACTTGATGTTTAAAACATAAGCGGCCAATCTGCAGCTTCATGTCGACTTCCCCATGAACCGCCGCCCTATCTCCCGTAGCTGTTCGGATGACTAATCCATTCTGTTCTTTATTTACTTTGAAACCCATTATGAATCCTGCCCGTACTATTGATGACGTAGCTCCTGTGTCGATTGTGAACACACATTTCTTCTTATTTACATAACCCTCCAACAACAGACTACTTTGAACTCTTCGAAGTTGGGAAACATTTATTTCTCGGGGGGCACAACATCTCTTGGCCAGCGCAGCCCCCAAATTGCCAGCCATCTTTAGTTTTCCTGAGGCTCTTCAACCACAGCAGCATTTACCCTTTCTGGGCTGCGTTGACGACAGTTCCTCTTGATATGGCCCACTTTACCACACCTATAACAACGGATGCCTCCATTCGGCCTCCCACTATTTTGTTGTTGGTCTTGTCTCTGCTGCGAGTTCGATTTTGTCAGTAGTTGGGTGATCATTTTGTGTATATCAGATATCAGATTTTGTGTTGTGTTGTCTGGCTTGTCTTCCTCTACACTCACAGCTCGTACTCTCGGATTTGATTGGGTGGTATCCTTATAGGCAGCCTCAATCTCCAGTGCATGTACTAAAGCCTCACTACTAAGCTTATGCCTGGCTAACTTAAGAATTCGCCTAACTTCCTGGTCCCTTACTCCATCAATAAATGTACCAACTGCTAACTGTTGTTGAAATTCCATTGGTGCATCAGGATAGGCTAGATGGGCTAATCTTTCTACCGCAGCTTCGAACTCCTGGAGGCTTTCTCCACCTCGTTGTCTGCGTGATTTGAGCTGAGCCTGATATACTTGGACGAGATGTTGGTCGCCATATTTTAATTCTAACGCTGCTTCCAAAATGCCAAAGTTTTGTTACTGTGCGGCAGGAATTGTTTGGAGCAGGTCTAATGCTTGGCCCCTTAGTGCTAATACCAATGCTGTTGCTTTTTCCTCATCGTTCCAGTTATTTGAACGTGCAGCTGCCTCAAATTGTCTCTTATAAGTTGACCATGAACTTTGACCGTCGAAGGAAGGTGGTTGTAACCTAGTACTAGACGACAGTACTAATTGGCCACTCCTCTCCCTTAATTGTTGCTTGAGCGGGGCTACTTCTCCTTCAACAATATTGACTTTTCCCTCAACTTGACCGACTTTTTCTTTAACTTCACTGACTTCAGCCTGTACATCTTCCTTCAATTGTTCAGTGACCGAGAGCATGACTTGATGCTGTCCCTCCATAAGTTGTCTTAATTCTTCCTGACGTTCCTTTCTTTGCTCTTCCTTTTCTTCCTGTCGTCTTATTTCCAGGCCTTCGATCATTTTTATCAAGTCTTCTTTTTCTTCCTGGCGTTTTCTCTCTTGTTCTTCTTTTTCTTCCTGTCGCCTTCTCTCTTGGTCTTCTTTTTCTTCCTGCCGTCTTCTCTCTTGTTCTTCTTTTTCTTCTTGTCGTCTTCTCTCTTGTTCTTCTTTTTCTTCTTGTCGTCTTCTCTCTTGTTCTTCTTTGTCTTCCTGTCGTCTTCTCTCTTGTTCATCTATCCGTTGTAACAATGCTGCAAGCATGTCCTGTGTTTGCTTCTCCGCCATGCTTCTTGTTGTTGGCATTAACTCACGACACGTAAATCAGTTCAAAATAAAGTTTACTACACTATAAAATCCGTAAAATGTTGTTATCACGTCTATTTTAATAATGGAATGTTCCAGAAAAATCGCGAAACAGCACTAGAAAGTCTTATTTAGAGTCTATACTTCTTTTGTGTTGATAAAATTCACTTATCTCCACTAATTGTCCAATGGAATGTTCGAGAATTTTCACGAAATATCACTAATAAGTCTTGTTTTGAGTCTATAACACGTTCCCGTTAACACAATTCACGTATCTTCTGTAGTTTCCAAATCGAATGTTCTAGAATTGTCACTAAAAGTCACTTATAGTCTCGTTTTTGAGTCTACAACACGTTCCCGTCGACACAATTCACGTATCTCCTGTAGTTTCCAAATAGAATGTTCTGGAATTTTCCCGAAATTGCACTAGTAGCCCTTTTTCTCAGTCTACAACACGTTATTGCTAGCGGCACTCGCGTATTTGCAGTTATTTCTAAATCGAATGTTCTAGAAACGTCTCGAAAATCCACTTTAAAGTCACTACTCAGTCCAGAAATAGTCCTCCAAACACTGTCCAGTAGCTTAATTCTCCGTGTTACCACTAATTTCTGAGAAGAACACTGTAGAACCTTTTTGAATTTTCCAGAAATTTCTCTTCCAATCCACTTCCGACACCAAATTGTTACGTGTTTGCTATCCACACAAACACCTCTACTCGTAGATTCGTTGATTGAAAGTTCAGGTAACACTTAATCACTACTTTATTTACTAATTAACAATTAATAACAATAGATTAATTAATGTCTTAACTATAATCACAACTGAACACTTATAAGTCTCTTTCTTATTTCTTCTTTACTCGTTCACGTTCAACTTCAGATTAAGTCTCGGCCCACCGTGCATCTTATTTATACATCCGTTCACACAATCTAGGGCACTACAGAATATTCCCGGCCGTTCGTGTACAATTCCAGCCTAATCTAACCAGTCTGCACAGTCCAGTGGCGTAACAATAACTTAATTTCCCAGCTGCTCATGAAGAGCAAATTTTCGTGTATACCTACTATACTTTTCTCTTAATTGTATATTAAGTGTATGTATATATGTTTGGGAATAAATTCTATTCTATTCTATTTTATTCTATTCTATGACACATCCAAATTATTTTGACTTACCGATTCTCTAAGTTTCCCGATTAATATCTGGCCCACCCTGTAAAATAAAAACAATCGGAGGCTAACTTTTATGACAAACACTGATTATTTTAAGGGACGATCTTTCCATCTCCTATTAATTTTATTCGGTAGATAGTTTTCTTGGATACAATACTATCAATAATAAATTGTTTCCATGGAACTTATTAATCAAATAGATTTAATAAGAGATGAAAAGATCGGCCCAAAAACTTTTTACGAAACGTGGTTTAATATTCTCTCCAGAACATAGGATTAAAATTTTAAAAATATATTTCCAAACTTATGAATTATTAAGTGGTAAAGGGTTTTATTAAAAATTAATAAGTAACATGTGTTCCTTTTAAGTGTACTTAAAGTTTTAGTCTTAGAATCGGTTTATTAAAAATGTAGGAGTAATTTTAAATTGCAAGCGCAAATATATGAGGCCAACCCTTGGTTTCCTATCTATAAGGGGTACACACGTTAAATGGAAAATGCGTATTTTTACTGTCATCATTGACTTACACTCTCGATGATGCATAGTCAAAACCGATAGATGATGAAGAGGAAAACGAAAAAAATTTATATCTGAACATCGGAGGATTTGGTATTCCCGACGAAAAGACAAGTCGACTTAGGGATCTATATTTTGTAAGTGTGATTATCAACACGCATACTTTCAATTGCAACTAAAGTATCACTCTTTCGCAATAGCACAAAAAATAAATAAGTACTAAAGTTGAGTCTCCGCACTTAACTAATCTTCCGCAAAAACAAAAAAAGGGTCGCAAGTAACAACGAAATCAGATGTTTATATTATACTTATATCATAATTCGTATATTATTTGTTTACTTAATTTCTATGGAATGATAATGTGAATGTAAAGGCTGCTTCTGCGGAATAACAAATCTTTCGATATCTAATGATTTCATATGCAATGATGGAAATGATTTGGAAAAGCTGCTCCAACAATACAGTGATTCTGAAGAAGAGAACGAATACTTACAAAACAACAAAGAAATGATTAAGCAACATTTATAGAAGCACTGATGGCAGTTGGCAATGTCATTGTGTGTCTACGTGTAATCTTCTTCAAGTTAGATTCTGCATTAGGATTTGGGGTTGCCTAATTTATGTGGTATGATTTTAAAGTAAATAGTAGAGACCTGTGACATATACCTCAGAAAGGAAACGACGATGCAACATACCGCTGTTTGGGAATTATTAGTCTTATCAGCGTAGCACAGCTGAAAGACGACAAGCTCGCTAAGCTGTTGAGGAACAAGAATATACTACAATGACACTGATATTTCCTTATTTAGGGATATATGCCACAAGTCACTGATTTTTTTCTCTGTATTATTAAGTAGCTTGGAGTGATGTGGCGATAAAAATATTAAAAAAGTTGTTAGGTGAGAGTTATGAAAGTTATGTTCCCGTTGCCATTACCTTTTAATGGCGTTTCCAAAAAAATCGACCAAGGACTCATTTTTAAAGCTTAGAGCATCTACTTTCAAATGCCGAGTGCGCCTTTGAAAAATCCAATATAGCGGCTCCAATATGGCGGCCGGAAGCCGGAGAAAAATCAAGTGTCCAGCAAAAAAAGCTTGTAAAAATAAAAATTCGCAACCGATCGGGTCATATCTTAGCTGATATTGTAGCTGATGGACGCCCCTAAAAAGCTGGCGTGGTAGGTTGACAAAATCCAACATGGCGGATCCAATATGGTGGCCGAATCTTTGAAAATCAACCGATTTACACCAAATTTGGTATTCGGGTGTTTTGGGGGTCACTGATCACGAATCCGAGGTCAGATTTGTCAAACTCAAGATGGCGGATCCAAGATGGAGGACGAAATTTTCGAAAATCAACCGATTTGTACCAAATTTGTTATTCGGGGGTTTTTGAGGTCGCCGATAACGAATCTGAGGACAAATTTCCAAAATTCTCAAATTTAATGTGGCGGATATAAGATGGCTGATCTAATAAGGTGGCGATATTTTCGAAAATCAGCCGATTGACACAAAATTTTATGTAAGGGGGTGTTTGCGGTCACTGATGAATCTGTGATAAGAATTTAAAATTTTGACAGACTGAAGGTCGAGGCTCATCATGGCTCAAAATTAATTAGTTATTGAAATTTTAGCAAATCACTGAAGCATATGTGCAGTAATGATTATTTTTATGAGTTTTTTTTTATTACCTATTAAGTAATTAATCTACTACAGGTTGAAATTGTCGGAACCAGGACAATAGGTTAAAATAAAACGCTTTCGTTTAATATAAACTTCTTCAGGGCTCAATAGCCAAATAATGATGTAGAAATTCCACAACAGGAAATTTTTTTTAAAGACCACATCTGTGGGCATAACAATTACAAGATCAATCAATTTGAAAGTCAATAAAATATACATATATGTAGACATTAGACACAACAGATTAAAATTTAACAATGTTCTTAATCAGTATTTTTTAAAAACAATCGATTTGCACCAAATTTGGTATACTGGGGTTTTTGGGGTCTCTGAATACGAATCTGAGGTCAAATTTTTAAAATTCATGATGATGGACCCAATATGGCGGAAACTCAACCCAATCCACTATATTGGGTCCGCCATCTTGGATTTTGAAAATCGAACTTCGAGTTCGTAATCGGCGACCCCAAAAACCCCCGCATAACAAATTTGGTACAAATCGGTTGATTTTAGAAAATTTCGGCCGCCATTTTGGATCCGCCATCTTGAGTTTGGCAAATTTGACCTCGGACTCGTGATCAGTGACATCCAAAACCCCCGTATACCAAATTTGGTGCAAATCGGTTGATTTTCAACAATTCGGCCACCATATTGGATTCTTGACCGCGATATTGGATCCGCCATGTTGGATTTTGTCAACCTACCACGCCAGCTTTTCAGAGGCGTCCATCAGCTACAATTATAGCCAAGAAATGACCCGATCGGTTGGGAATTTTTATTTTTACAAGCATTCTTTGCTGGACACTCGATTTTTCTCCGGCTTTCGGCCGCCATATTGGAGCCACCATATTGGATTTTTCAATGGCGCACTCGGCATTTGATAGTAGATGCTCTAAGCTTTAAAATGAGTCTTTGGTCGATTTTTTTGGTTGCTCCTAATTTTGGTCGTAGCTCTGATCCGGTTGACGCGGATTGTCCCACATATATATATATATATATATATGTATATATATATATATATATATATATATATATATATATATATATATATATATATACGTCATTTCAGTTCGAGTTACCAGAAGCCGCAGTAAGCAGTTATCTGTTAGAACCTGAAGATGGCAGATGAGATTCTGCCGAAACGTCGTTCAGACAACCACGGTCCCTCTCGGGGCCTATCACCTACGCGGGAGTATACCCGGAAAACGAATTTAACATTCACCACCCGCGAAAACCTGAAAAACAACATATATATATATATATATATATATATATATATATATATATATATATATATATATATATATATATATATATATATATATATATATATATATATATATATATATATATATATATATATATATATATATATATATATATATATATATATATATATATATATATATATATATATATATATACTATATATATATATATATATATATATATATGTATGTATATATATATATATATACATATATATATTTCGTGGCAAGCGTGAGATATTATTTGATATTAACGGTCAAGAAAAGAAAAATGTATATATATTTAAATATCAGCTATTAGTTATTTTATAGTAGTGTTTGTTTGTTTTAGAATATGTTAAAAATTGTCAATTTACCTTCTTTTTTGTTATCATTTGTATACAGAGTCCTGAGGATGATTTAAATAAAAATCAAAATGTCGACTATATAAAAATTATTTTCTCTATAAAACTTGGCCTATCCCCATTAAACGTAAACATCACATGACCGTTTTTTTTTAATTTTGGTTTGAGATGATTTTAGTGAATTTCAAGTTTTTATAATATATTTTAAGGACGTTATTGTCAAAAAACTACATTTCAGTAATGACATTCAACGGAAACCTTAGGATTTTGAAGCCTAGGAGCCTAGGGACTTTCATCGTTATTTCAATGGAATGAACCAGTACGTATTTTATTTTTTACAAATTAAAGTTTGTTGCTGAATTAAATTGTCATTAAATCAGCCGATTTATTTAAGAAAGAAAATAACACATTTCACGAAATTAAAAATTAATTTTAAAACGGTATTTTTTTTTAATAAAAAAGATCGGTACCAGCCGTAGATGTCATAAATGTCCATTTCGTACAGTAAGTAACTTACTTAATAAAAATATGTCTACGTGATATAGTTCTACGTCGATTTTTGTTCTTAAAAAGAAGCGACTATTGGCCCTAAAATGTACTTCACTATTTCGAATACCTAATACCTTTTTTCTTTGCATACAAATAGCTCTATTTTTTCAATTAGTTCTATATTAAACTAAATGTAAGAAATATTTATTTTTAAAGAATAAATTGACGCTAATGCTTAAGGTGCCAATAATTGGGTGTTCTACCTAACACAAACTAATTTGATATAAAACAAATCCTCACATTTTTACTCTCAGAACTGGAACAAATCCTGTGAGAATCTACGGCCGTTACAAAATGTTTTTCGCTAGAAAATTGACATGTTTATGGACTAATACTCCTGCTTGGATAGGTCAACCATTTCCGGTAATACTTTGCCGTAATCCTCGAATAATAATCAATGTGTTAGCGAGGTTCCGTATGTTCGGCGTGATATTACCCCGAAGATTATGAGAAGCCGACAGAAGCAGTAATGATTGCGCAAGTTATGGACACGAAATACCCCCGGATTACTTCTGGATTAACTCGAGGAGCTAGGGTGATATTAAACAGCAAGGAGACCGTGCATTGTCTAGGAATTTGTGCCTAGGCCTGCGTATAATCCATTTAGACAACTACAAGTGTGAGGGCAAATCATTTATATTGCTATACTGGAGATTGCTTTACAACATCAGGTATGGAACATGACATAATTTGTAGAAATAAGGCATGATAATATAATATGTAGAAATAAGAAAAATTTATTTAAATTAGCAAAATTTGTCTCAAAAAGTACATAATTAAGAGTGTGCATTTTTGAAAAATCCGCATAGGATTAAAAATTCAGTCCATAATGTGATAGAACCGTATATCATTAGGTGCGTTCATTCTAACTGAGATTTCAGCTGATCTAAACTATGCGATGTAGGACTTAGTGATGAATTCCTCAAGTTCTTTTTCTTATTTAAAGGACAGAAATCTATACGTGCATTTTCAGGGTTTTAAGTCCATTGAAATTACAGCAACTTCAGGAGTTCTACAAGAATCCGTTCTAGGGTCTCTTTTGTTCATTATTTTCATAAATGACATCGTCTGCGAAGATAGTTGTAATGCTCTATTATATGCAGATGATCTACAACTATATTCCCAACTTTGAAGACTATATTACTTTGCATGAAATTTTAAATAAATTGAATCTTTGGCGCGAAAAAAATGGCTCTCAATATGCAATTGTATGAGTTTTACGAGAAAACTGCAGCCAATTGAATTCACATATTCAATTAACAAGGTTAATATAACTAGATGTTATAAGTTTAAAGATTTGGGAGTAATCTTTGACCGCAGATTAACTATTACTGACCACATCAATGACGTGGTAGCGGATGCTTATAGAAATCTTGGTTTTATAATAAAAAATTGCAAGCAGCTTGTGAAAATTGCTGCACTGGAGTTACTCTTTAATGCTCTCGTTAGATCTAAATTGGAATAATATAACTATTCATTTGCAAACATCGAAGAACAATGTTTTCAAGTGTATCCAATTTATGGCAATATTTTAATAAATTGCATATTTTAAGAAATCTTTTGTTCTGCTCCGTCTCAAAGTGAATTATAATGTTTATAGAAACACAAACTAAAAAAACCGCAATAATAGTTAAAATCAATTTTAAAACACTTTGCTCCCAACAAAATGAAAAGGTTTCACTGGTAATTTCCTGTTATTTTCATGTCCATCTCGGCCTTCATCGAAATATCAATAAACCTAAAAACCAATTATCCAGTTTTAAATATACACATCACGTTGGATCAACTTAAAATTTTACCACGTCATAAGTATCATCATTTCGTTTCTTTGTTTCACACTTAATCTAAAAAACAATGAAATGGTATGATCAAATAATCAAATATCGCTTGCGAAACAAATAAAAAAATCAATAACAAAAACAATTCAATTTCTATCAAAATTGTGGCCCTGGTGACTTCTGTATTTCAACGTGGCAGGAACTGCGCATGTAGCAGAGGTCAAATGGAAATTACAGAAGCTATAGTAATGAACGAATGTATGATTCATTACACAATAAACACAAAAGAAATTATTGACTAAATCCCTCAGTACATAATACCACTATTTGCAGGCTCTCATCTCAACATGTACATAAACTAGGAAAGTCGGTACGTCCTATTGTTTCAGCAATCGGATCGCCGACTTACCATCTATCAAAATGGTTAACAGAAGAAGGTTCGAAAATCGCTGATATTGATAACTTTGTATCTAAATTAAACAGTCGTTTCGCGTCAGTTAAATTCACATATGAAACTGAAAACTCTGGATAACTACAATTTTTAGATGTATTAATAATTAGAAATAGTGAAAATAAGTTTGAATTTGACATTTACAGAAAAGATACCAGTACCCTAAGATATATCCCTAAGTACTCTCACCATTGTGCTCAACACAAAATGACGAGTTTTAGTTTTCTAGTATATCGTCTATTAAGCTTCCCCCTCAATAAGGAGAGTTTTGAAAAAGAAAAGGCATTAATTAAGGATATAGCTGCGAGTAAAGGATATTCTGTAAGTTTAATTGATAAAATAATTAGGAAACGAAAGTTTAAAGAGTCGCTTTGAAATTCCTCGACCTTTCAACATGAAAGAGGAAATCCGAAATTTGTCAACAATGGTTCGTTCATCGGGAAACAAACTACAACAACTTTTAGACAATCCAAAAGACAAAATTGAAACAAACGAAAACTCGGGGATTTACGAAATTAGCTGTAAGGACTGTAATCAAAAATATGTTGGACAGACTAGACGATCAATTCAAACTAGATTCAAAGAGTATTATGGCCCATCTTAGATATGGTAGAACAGATAAGTCTAGTGTAGCCCAACATGCGTTTGAGAACAACCATAAAATAGATATTAGCAATTTAAGGTTAATAAGGAATGTAACAAATACTAGACAGCTGGATGCATTTGAAAGATTGGAAATCATAAAATGTAAAAATAGTATGAATAGTGACAGAGGTCCTATCCCAAATAGCCCGCTTTATGGTTAGTGAGTCACGGTTCACTGAACAATAGTTTAGGTATAAATAGGGTAGATTTTTAGCATAAGTTTAGTTTTAATTATCTCCAGATGATGCCAGCTTGGTTGGCGAAACGCGCGTCGAGTGCAGTATATAGTGTTTTGATGTTTCGTGGAAAACTACGTCAGTGTTGTTTGGTTTAGAGAAGGTGCCAAAAATGCCTACCATGGGCCTCAATTCAGTCTTGCAGTTTCAGCAAAAAATTGATTTAGATACTTATCAACACATGGGATGACATTCTTACATCATGAGCAGTATCTAAATATCGTTGTCTTTAAACTTCTAGATCTTCTGAGCAAGAGTTCCGAAGATATTATGAGTGGAGAAAAGAAGGTGTTTCTAGTGTTAACGAAGATAATGCGCTTGCTTATTTTTTTTCTTCTTTATAAAGCAGGTAATCAGTGTTGAAATCTACCTTGATTATATATGAAAATGTGGATATATAAAAATTTATGAGAGTAACTTTTTTTTAAAACACAACCTAATGATGAAGGTATTGTTCTCTTTAATGGATCTTTAATTTTCAATTTGATAAAATTTTTGTACATACTCTTGCAGGTTGCGTTGTTATTTTGTGTATTTGGGGCATGCCGCTGTGACAAATTAAAGTAGATGAATGGTACTGTTATAGAAGACAAGGTATCATATAGTTCCAGAGACAAAAACAAATAAATCACGCAGTTTCACTATTGTCCTAGAGGTTATATCTCCACAAATATACCAAAACTTGTCAGGTGAGCTTTTTGCAAATTCGGCGCATCTGACTGGACATTTTTGTCGTAACTGAGTTATGTAGACATATGAAAACACTTTCTAACAGACACAATTGGGCACTTGGAAGATCAAAACAAGACTGACACTGAAAATGTCCCACCTTATTTTTAACTTGCTCTTTTAAAATTGGCGACCCATCATAAAATTTATTACCTGGCAATATAATAGTATCTATTGTGGTCCCACAAAAGTGATAATTATTAGGACTTGTTGGATATTTTTTTTTAGTTAATAGAGAGGTATTAACAATATAAAAACAGTAGTGTGAGCTATGTGAACAAAAATTGCTATATGTCTTGAATATATTGTGGGAAATTTTGCCTGAATTTTACCAGACTCGTGAGGACATTTAATATTGTTGGGACATACACGCGTCCCCACAAGCTTTTTTGGTGATTTTGCCCCATATATTCATAGAATTTTGGGCATATTTATTTGGTAGATAGATATTACGTATATCTACCTGCCATTTTTGTCACGTTTGATTATTTTCTTCTATGACGAAAATATAGATTAATATTTGATATCCCCACAAACAAGATAAAAATCAGGTGAGTAAGTTTAGTGAATTGTGCATTATTCATAGGGACATGACTTATTGCTAATAAGTGGCTCCCTCTATCATATAAGAAATTTCTGCATGCATGTTTTAAAGTTTGGAAAGGATGTGTGTATCTTCCCACAATTATGTTAATGAAGTGAGGACAATGTAATATTCAATACCATTAGTCTAATATATTTTAAGAACCTGGTGGAGAGAAACAAAAAAGGAAATTAGAATCATTCTGCTAACCGTAGGTGATGTCGATGTGTGGCCTCAAAGTACTGATACAGTTAATTAATATTCTGGTGCATACTGCACAACACACAACAAAGGATAATTTAATTCTTTCCCAGTTTTTTTCTTTGATTGTTTCAGTGGTTGGGTACTCAAGAACATTTTAGTGTCCGTATCTTCTAAATATTATTTTTACAGTGTTCAGAAATTTTTAAATAACTTCTTAATTTTAAAGCAGAGGGCAATACTAATCAATGAGTGAGAAACTACATCTAGCTATAGTGTTTGATTTTTATTCAATTACAGTGTACTACTATGTAGTCAAAATTAATTTTAAATATAGATTTCTGTTACTTCAATTGTTCTACCCAAGTGACATCTTTAAATAATTAATTTTATTAATTGGACATAATTACAGGGTTATTTTATATGGTTTTGTATATACTTTCCTTATAATGTAGGTATATAAATAGCTGCCAGTTGGTGCTGTATGTTTTCAAATGTAATATTTATAACTGTGGCAATTGAATTGCTACACCGGCGAAATAAATTTTTTGCAAAAAATCCATCCCATTTTAAAGCAGAGGACAATACTAATCAATGAGTGAGAAGCTACATCTAGCTATAGTGTTTGATTTTTATTCAATTACAGTGTACTACTATGTACTCAAAATTAATTTTAGATATAGATTTCTGTTACTTCGTTTGTTCTACCCAAGTGACATCTTTGAATAATTCATTTTATTAATTGGAAATAATTACAGCAATTACTTGACTATTAACTATTACTATAAATATGTGGATAACAGAATAAACAGTTTTTAATATTGTTAAATATGTTTGTTATAGTGTTTGAATGTCCGTATATTTACGTACATTGAGTGTGAAAATCATAAGAGTAGTTTTTTATATCTAGTATCTAGCATAACTCGTGATAAACATGGTAACAGAACAGCAGTTTTTTGGCGGTGTTGTCAGACTTAAGTATTTTCCTAGAAAAGTTACTAAATAAATGTTCTTAAAAACAGAACTCCTTTTAATCCAATAAAGTTATTCTCGGCTTATAGGGGCCGCAAAGGAAAATCCAAACAGGATGAATTTTTCAGGGTTGCTTGAGAACTGCCTCCTGAATATCCAACCAAAAGATCACACTCGAACTCCTGGTACGAATTGCGCTATAGGGGTGGTTTCCTAAATATTTTTTTAGAGCAAAATGACCTTAATAAAAGTTTTAGAGGATCAAATTCTGAACAACTTTTCCTTATAATTTTTTTTGAATCTCTAATACTTAACGAGTTACAGCGCATTATATGATAAAAATTGTGCACGCTGCAGGGATGGTCTTGTAAACATGTTATATAATGCGCTGTATCTCGTTAAGTATTAGAGATACAAGAAAAATTTATGAGGAAAAGTTTATCAGAATTTGATCCTCTAAAACTTCTATTAAGGTCGTTTTTTTTTGTAAAAACTTAATAATAATATTTAACCATATAACATTATCCAATATACTGAAATCGTTTCAACTAATACCTGTACTTTACACTACTGTCGATGAGAGTTAAGATAACCAAGTTGGTATCGTTAAAACTGTTTTAACGATCTCCAAATAAGTAATGCTAACTTGGTTGGAGAAACGAGTGTTTTGGTGCTAATAACACATTCCTAGTTCACATAAGCTGTTGATACAAAATTACACATTTGCTAACCCATAGTTTGTGAGGTTTATTAATAAACACAGTTCCCGATTTAGGTAAGTTGTGGGTACTAAAGTACATAAACCGTTAATACAAAATTACACATTTGCTAACCCATAGTTTGTGAGGTTTATTAATAATACAGTTCTCGATTTACACAAGTTGTGGGTACTAAAATACACATTTAACAACTCTTATATATTTGTGGGGCTTATTTTAACACACTGTTTATTTCACATAAGTTGTGAAACGAAATTACACATTAAGATCTTCTTATAGTAGTGAGGTGTCCCACTAGAAAAAGTAGAGTGTATTCACTAACTATGGAGTGTATCAATACGTCATAACTAGTCACTAGATCGCAAAGATAAGATCTAGAACGTCACGTGTGTTGTTTCATTGTCCCCACAGTGTGGTAAAATTCACACGACCCCACAATATATACAAAACGTGTATAGGTGTGTCGGCCAGTGTAATTGAAACTTAAATCTATCTGATCCAGAACAATACAATGGCCATTGATTTCGACAATCCTCTGCCACTTTTTTAGTTAATTCTGAAGCTGATCTAAAGACTCTTAAACCACATGGTGGCTGGAAATCGTCTAATATGGCAGAACATTGTATAGAAGATTCAGTGTCCAACAAAGCTGATGTTGCGGTGAAAATTTAGGGAGTTAAGTCATCAACCTTTATGATAGAAGAACAATGTGAGGATATATATTTTAAAATTGAGCCTTGATTCTGCTAAGACGGCTCCAATTAAAGCTTCTACATGTAAACAAATAATAATTAATTCATTTTCAGGGCTATATTGGAGTTGTTAATTTGTATAGTCACTGTAATAATGAGGAATAATCTACTGTTTCCCAATTAGTATAGTCATTCTAATAATAACAAATAATGTATTGCTTTTTCCCAAATAATTTATGTTAAAATTTTGAACAATTATAAATTATTGCGAGTCAATTCGATTTAACACTAGAACAAATAGAATAAACTTCAACTCTGAGTGCTTAAAAACGTTAAGATAAACGTCTGTTTGCATGAAGGTGTTAAAAGTTATCTAATTATTTCCACAGAAACTGCTTTCAAAATCTGCAGTTAAAGATTTTAGTCTTTCAACCTCCAATAATTACTTTTTGCAATGATAAACATTCTCTTATATTAATGTACATTCTAACGTCATCAGAAAGGCATAATGAACAAGCCTCATTTTCTATAGCATTGTACATAAGTAACATATGGTGCTCGTTAAAATGATCTTACAATTCGCTTTTAGTTAATTATCCCCGATTAAAATTCTTGCATGTACTTCTCATACCTTCGCTCTTTCATCTAAGAACAATAACATGTTCGAAATTACTATGTATTGTTGAGGACGAGTCGGCCTTGTCCTCCACGCTAGAACTCCATATTCAAGTAAGGGTCAAGATATTAGAACAGCTTTACCGCTGCTCTATAAGCTCCCGGAATTGAGAACAGACTAGGGTCTAAGTTTGACCACATAACTGAAGCTGCACTAGGTTACAAACTGTTGTACGGACTTGTACAACACTCCGACATTTCGAATGTATAATGCCCTCCAAAACCCACTCGATTGTTTGCATTGTTTTCATCAGACCGTTATTGATTTGACGGTTTTAATCAGATACCTAACACTTGTATCTGGTTTTCTATAAAAAATATTCCGAATTAAGTCGGTGCATTCATAACGTCATTTATAAATTCGATGAAATTGTTGCAAATTAAAATTGTTCATGAAAAGTAATTTAAACTAAGTTGAATATTTAAAATGTGCTCTGTTGTACACGACTAACAAACTCGGTTTAATTTATTAGCAATGACAGCAGCGCTTTTCTGATGAACTTCCTACCGAATTCTCTATCTTAAATATTCTAGATTTGCAAGTATTTATGTAAACTTTGGTCTTTAACCTACATAACCTTGAAACAATTTTTTTAATTAACCTAAAACTTTTCTATGGGGGCTCATTATGATGCAAAAAGTTGGAAAAAAATATAGAAAGAAATAGTATTCGAATCTTAGTTTTGGAGATAAAGGCGTCCTTTTAAGAGGATTGTAGGGTTAAATATGACAAAACGATTTTAACAAAGTTATATAAAAATTTATTGAATCTAATAGTATTATTACGAAAATAGAATTATTACAGCTTATAAGGTGTGGAATTGACAAAAATAGGATGCAATCCAATGTCACATTTTTTCACAACGAAAATTTGGTTTTTTATGATACACACTGCACAATTCGTTTGGTTATTTTGGTATATTACAATATGAACAATTCGACGTATCGAAAATGGTCTTTACAATTGGTAGGTCTTCTTGAAGCACCTTTTCTATTGAAGACCTTATGGGTTTCGACAGCAACGGCTCTCATGAAGGCAAGTTGATCAAGTTTGCCTTCATTAAATCTATCCAAATACCAAGCATTTTGATTTACCATATCAGTGCAATGGCTAACCAATGGAAAGTACCATTTTTTACTCCTAATTGAAATGCGATACTGGCCAATATTTTGATCGTTCCGATCAACTCCCTCTCCCGCATATTTTCATTGTATGCCTTTATAGGTTTAGGCTGTTCAATGTAAATATGTCGTTTTCTTTTGAGAAAACCTCTTTACTTTACTTGTTAGCAGTACGGAAGTAGCATTAGAGGCAATGGTTATAGCATTGTTAACGTTCAACCAGCAAATAACTAATTCATTATCCACCAGTGCGTATTGGAAATTACCCCTGGAGTTCGTTTTGTACGCTTTTACATCAATCAATGGGCACATTGGGAGTCTGTTATCCCTGATATTTCCAGTAGCTCTTATTTTTCGGCAAGTGAGTTCTTAGTGACAATGATGTAAAGAAATTGTCGAAGAAGATGTGAAAGTTGCTAAATCTTGTGGTTTTGCAAGATGTCTGCATACTGCAAAACTACAGATGTACCGAAACCCAATTCTTTGTATTCCTCAGACAACTTGGTAGTCGAGCCTTGATAAGGTTATTGCTGAATTTTGCAGTTATTGTTCAATAAATTGAAAATGGTCACAAATAGCCATAGGAAAGTACGTAAAAAAATTTTCATTTTTCAATCCTGCATCACATTGTCCAAAAATATACAGGATGTTCCATTTGAAAAAATTGAGAAAATTTAATTCAAAAAGTTGTAAATTTAAAAATCCTTTTTGGCCACTCTTTTAGGAAGTGAAAATGACTGACTGTCATCACACAGATGTCTCATAACTGGTACGAACATATTTTTTCTTAAAATCGATAGTTGTGATTGTAGTGGTATTTTTAATATACCGTATAGACGTGTAAATGGTATAATATCAACAAGAAAATCATTACATCCAAGTGGTTGGGGGAAAGTCAATAATAATACAGGAGTGAAAGCAGGCAACAAAGAGGTTTGAAAAAATTTCTAGTTTACTTATGTTTTTAAATCTAGTTTCTAGCTATCATAGAACTCGAGATGTCGAAATCGGACGCACTATTGCCCCTCCCTGTATACCCCAAAAGAGTAGTTCCAACCCAGAACTTATATCCCCATCGTATGGGTTTTCCTCTGATAAATTGTTTACAGCCATGGCACCCACAATGAGGCACCATAGCAAATTCTAAAAATCTTTTATTTAGTACTCGAAAAAGTGGTATTATTTTTGGAAACAAATAAAATAAATTAAAAGTATCAAATGCATCAACTAATTCAATAAAAATCTAACTAAAATTTAGTAAACGAGGATTTTAACACTTTTCCTGCTGAAAATTTAATATTAAGCTTAAAGAAGGTATTTATGTCATGTTTTCGATTAAAATCGATAATAAATTTTAAGAGATGCTAATTCGATTAACTGAAACATGACGTGCTTACTAAGAAGCCTGATCTATCGTCTTCTAGACATCCATATTGTGAGGAGTCCTCATCTGACTGATGGATAATATTAAATTATTATGTTGCTCAGCGCTGACATTTCCTAGTTAATTAGCGTCGTGTTATCTACATTTATATTTCTTGTTTCATGTTAAAATGAAAAGAAACATAAAACCATGTTTAGCCAACAGCGTTTGCATTAACCTTTATTTAATTTGCAACGTGTACAATTTCAGAAAACAAAAAATCTGCCATTTACAGGGTGTATACAAGATAGGGGGACTCTAATTGCATGAATATAAAAAAGTTCCTGTAAACATGGATCCGCAAATTTTTCCTAAGGGCGCTATGACCTTTGGAAGTATAAATATACAATTCATGCTACCTACAACTACTATAATAGGCAAAATAATAATAACCGAATTAATTTTACTAGATTACTACACGGCAGAAATGCTTACAACTATTATGGTTCCGTATTTTATAATAATCATTCTCAACATATTTAGAATTTACAGTTGAAGAAATTTAAATTCTTCATAACAAGTTCCTAGCGAAGAACACATTTTATAATTTTAACGAATATTTTAACAGAAACTTTTGAATAGTTTTGACACCAAACATTGCAATATATTGTCTTATTTATGTGTATATTTTAATTAATACCATTAAATCTTGTATTATTATTTCTTAGTTGATTATTCAATGTCTGTTCTTTATTTTTACATACATGTGTATTG
Source organism: Rhamnusium bicolor (assembly GCA_029963845.1). Taxonomy (NCBI): domain Eukaryota; kingdom Metazoa; phylum Arthropoda; class Insecta; order Coleoptera; family Cerambycidae; genus Rhamnusium; species Rhamnusium bicolor. The sequence continues at coordinate 75,647 of JANEYF010004873.1, read as the reverse complement.
TGTATGTATATATGTATATAAAGGTATTTTAATAGGAGCGCAAGATTTGAATTGCGCGCCAGTTTGGCTGTCATGTAGGGCTATCAAAAATGTTCCGTGGGACAGTGGCGTACGCGAAATTAACTAATACGAGAAACAATAAACTGTTACAATTTATAACAATGTATGTAAAACTTACCCTCTTAACTAGCTTGATGAACTAGCTTGCTTATCACAAACTGGAGAAGATTTGTAGCCCTTTTAGCGCATCAGGTATGTTTCTATGGTTGTCTCCATGAGTGATGTTCGCTTTGGTGAAAATATATTCTTATATTTTGAAAACGACCATTCGACATCTACTGATGTAATATACGCATACGTAAAATAGTCTTTGAATGCACTTATCGGATCTGGGGCTGCACCATCACATATTTGTCTTAATTTGGTAAAACCGGTGTCTTCATTTAATACACTTGCTACCTTTTCTTTAACGCGCTGATTTGTTGCATCATCTATATCGTGTAGCAGTAGATTTACTTCGTCCACTATTTGCAGTGACTCCGCTAACGACAACGCACTGTTTTCTAATTTTTTTATGCTTTCATGTAATGGTTTATAGTACTTCGCAATATTTTTTAATGCTGTTTCAACGGGAAATAGCTTCGAATTTTGTCTGGCTTTCCTTAATAGCTGCAGCCTCATCTGAATTGAATTGCAGTATCACAGCTTTTATTTGTTGGAAATATTCAGTATAATAAAAAGCTGCCTGCAACCATGTTCCCCAACATGTAAGAATCAGCTGTGGTGGTTCAGGAATACCGGGACACTTGCTATGAAATGCACGGAGACGTTAGGAGATTTAAGAAATACTTTTTTGTACTTGCTAGTAATGCATCCACCTCTGGAAAACCTTTTTTCGAATAGTTTCTGCCACAAGATGTAAAGCATACACTTTACACGTAACATGTATAAACATACAATCTTGTTCTTGCAAAGAACGGCCTACCGAACGCATTGTCACGGCGCCATCACTCACAAACATCAACACTTGAGTTTTTGACAGTTCAAATTTTTCTAACGTCTCCAGCACCACCCTGGTAATTGTTTCACTAGAACACTGACTTAGTCTTTTGCTAGCTAGTAAAAGTGAAACTGTCGGTTTAAGAGGGTCCAGTACTCGTACTATAACATTAAAATAGAATTTTTTTTTACAACTGTTGTCTCATCAACAGATAACCATAGTCGTGTATTTTTTAATTCACATTTCATCTTATTTACCATGTCTACGTGTACAGTTGGTAGATAGTTACATAACGTTGTGTGACTTGGTAATTTCACCTGGACATTGTATTTATTCCAGAACTCTCGAAATGGTTGTTTATCGAGTATGTGCAGCGGAACATCATAGGCAATCAGCATTAATAGTAAATCAAACATAAACTGTGTTGTCGAAGGCACGCCATTTTTTTATTTTTATGGTATACACTATTTACGTGAAGTCCACAATCACGCTTATCTCAGCACATCAAATCTTTCTCGCACACTTTAAAAATGGGCCGTTTTTCTTCAAAGTTTTTTGTGACTAAATTGGAAGATATTGTCCTCGACGACATGTGGTTTCAGCAGGACTGTGCTACTTGCCATACCACCTGTGAAACATTGACGGTCTTGCACGAGTCTTTTCCTGGTCGTGTCACCTCTCGGTTTGGTGATCAGCATTGGCCGCCATGCTCTTGCGATTTAACACCTTTGGACTTTTGGCTGTGGGGTTATCTGAAGTCACAGGTTTGTGCCAACAAGCCCGCGACCACCGAAGCATTGAAGGCCGAAATTAGACGTTATATCAACGAAATACCGCCACATCTATGCAACACAATTATTCAAAATTTCGCCAAAAGAGTACGCACCAGCAAAGCCGTGGCAGCCATTCACTAGATGTGTTGTTCCATACATAACTCCCAAATGTCTATATTATAACTTAATAAATATTTATATACTATGTAGCTCTATGTATATTGTCTATGAGTTAGTAATTTAATAAATTTTATTTCACTACTCCAAATTTTTATATGGAAATGACAATCTTATTGTTTACAACTGAATAAATCTATCTATATGTGTATCTACCTATAAGTGTGCCCCTTGTAAATAAAATCGACTCGTCCAATCGTTTTGTCTAAAGTTGTGCGAAAATATCATAAACCTAGACGGACTGTTTTCGGTAGTCCACCCTGTGTATTGATTTGACTGAATGGTTTCATTGAGAAGCAGTCATTTTTTCCAAATAAATCAACGGCCTTCTTGTCGAGCTTGATTGAATTTGTCCATCGAGTAGTGAATTTTTGCGTCATTGACATCGTAATCGCTTTAGGAGCGGATCCAAAATTTAGCTGACATCGAAACTCAACGGCAAAACCTGTTCGGAAAGGCCTGGCGTTGACAGCCATTTGCGACCATCTATTATTTCCCCTCTCTACCAATATACACGATAATCGTTGCGTTCCGTATAAGGGCAATATAAAAAAGAAGTAGGGCAGAAGGATTGGGTCATTCGTCCACCACTTTAAGAGATAAAATTCAAATCACAGATGATAAGGTTTATTTATATTAATCGTGGATTTCAAATCGATAAGCTTTTGTGAAAGAACTTAATAAAAATAAAAGTACACATTCAGCAAAATCGTGCATTATAAATAGAGATCAGGATGTAGCGATAAATTATGTCAATTCAAGGGTTGAGGCTAGGTGATATGTCACCGCGTAAATAAGTTCATGCATATATGACACAATATCTTACCTTTGGTTATTTTGGAGAGTTCGGTAAAATCCGAAGTTAATACGTAGTAGAGGGCTGAAAGTATCTGTGAATGTAACACTACACACACACATGTATTTTTAATGAACAATTACAAGAGTAAAAATATGTTATCTATAGCTATAATTCATTTGTTACAATCCATAATGTTTCTTCTCACCTTCTTTGGGTATTAAGCCACTGTCCTATAAATTATTAAATAAACTATTTTTTAAATAAATCTTTTCGTCAAAATGATTAGTTTATAGAAATATATGTACAGTGTGTTCCACTTTGAGCACACTCTGTATTTAGGTTGTATTTGGGCGAATCGAAAAACTCTCTTTTTTTTAATTGTAGTACTCCATCAGATCTAACTTCCTGAATGACATTTTTTTGTTGTGTATCCACGGCCTACTATAATTAAAATAAAGTGCTAAAGATGTGTTTTGAAGAGATAAGGCTATTTAAATACTGCCTATAATTGGTATTACGTTGGGATTACATGTTAAATAAATAAATAAATCAATAAATAAATAATTATATAAATAAATCAATAAATAATTTTGTGCTGTTAAATTGCAACTATAGTAAATTACTAATTCACAAGGTCACTTTATTCTCTGAAGGAATTGAACAAGGCATTTTAAAAAGTTAAGCTACGTTGTCTTTAATTTTTTCACCGTTTACGTATCTATGTGTTATTCACATAGACATTTTATAAATACTACGTATTTAGAGTGTATTCAACATAAGACAGTGACTGTAAACGTGATAGTCAAGGCGGATCCGCCTATATCTATCTATATTCGGATTGCTATTGGACACTCGAGCATTCCTATCAAGATGCCAATGAGTAAGTTATTGTTTTTTTACCCCAAAGACCAAATTGTGTTCTTCTTTCACGTTGATACACCCCGTATACTTATTACTATTATTAATATTTCTTTTAAAACCATTTTGAATAAAAGTTAAATCAATTTTACAAGTCCCAGCATTTGGAATAATAATTATTTCCCAGACATAATTGTCTCAAACCAGTTTCTTTTCATGGTAATCTTAGTTTGTTTTATTATCCTATTGATAAATCAATTATTGTGTTTATACTTAACAGCCGCTCGCTGAAGCCAGGTAAGAGGAAAGTAGTTTAATTTAATTTAGTTTTATTTCAAACCCATTTGAAAGCATTTATTAATGGTAACGAAATATGTTTCTATTCGTTTTAATTATTTATTGGATAAGTTATTAGTTGTTTTTAATATTAATTAATGGCTGTTTCAAATAATTTCTTTTTGGAAACATAGTTTTAAAATTGTGAGAATGCGATTCCTTGCCTTACAATATTTTTTAAACATTTGTTTATATTAAATAACGCAGTGAATTTGTGTAAGCGCGATGCGCCAGGCTAGCTTAAATACGTTTGTCACGACGTGCAGCTAACAACCTCGCCGTCGCGCGGGTCACGTCTCTAGTTCCGTCATAATTTGGGTATAAATTCAAACGCGCCGATGAAAACAGGCAGATTTTAAGTCAGTGTTTGACTCAACAACACGGATCTCCAGATATCCAGTGTGCTCCACCGCAACCAGGTAGTGATAAGAATTACTTTGGCCGCTTTTACTGTTTTTATTTGTATTTTCATTATTAACAGATTGTATCCGATTACCTGCTTTATTATTCTGTCCGTAAATTATTGATTCTCTACGATTGCCTGCTATTACGATAGGCCAGGGATATTCGGGAAATTTCGTGGCTGCTTAGTAAAACTAGGGTTATCTATTCAACAACTAGCATCGGAAATATTCGGTTGTCATTATTTGTAATTAACGTAAAGACATAATTCTAAGGCCTCGTATCTGGCTAGATATCCATCTGTCATAGTTTAATTACCAGTGAGGTTTTGAGGCCTCCTACCGGGATAGGACTTCACTAGGTAAATGCGAAGTGATATACGTGAGTTTTTAAGGATAGAATCACACGTAGTGCCACGAGAAGTAATATATTAAACGATATATCTGTCAATCGTGCTCACTGAACATAGATTGCAAAGAAGATAAGCTTGAAGTTGATGTATCACATTGAACTATAAGTACCAAAAGTTAACTACGTGCATTCACGCATATCTTTGGTCTAGTCAGTTTAAGGGACAGTTTATACTACAATACGGGTAAGTAAATTAAAACCCAAGCGCTATAGAGTTAGACGAGCAAGGGAATACGTGGTTATCAATATTTGTAGTTGACTTATAGACAGAAGTCTAAGGTCTCGTATCTGGATACAATTCCATCTCAGCCTTCGTTTAGTTACCAGTAAGGTTCAAAGGCTTCGTATCTAGATAGGACCTCACTAGGTTAACGCGAAGTGGCATACGTAGACTAGTATTTGGATAGAATCACGTAGCCAATAAACACTAATAAGGGACATAAGGAGCTAATCTAAAATTATACGTACCCGCGATTATAAATTAAAATACACCGCCTGTCCCTGGACTGACATCCTGTCGTTGTGTCAAGCTTGTACCTCGTAACCACTTGCACCTGGATATATTGCTGCACCGACCGCTTGCTGTAATACCGCCTTAAGCAGCAATATTGCCTTCTGATAGTGGCACCGTAATAGTAGATTCCGTAATTTAGCTGTACTTGATATAACTGATCACCGTTCATGCATTATCATAATCCCTTGCCTGGTTTCTTGGTTGCTTACTTGTAATATAGGCTAGTATTATATCATAACTACTGTTGTATATTTATTTGTTTATTTTTTTTATTGTTCTGTGAAGCAGCTTTAAATAAAATAGAGTAAGTAAAGTTGAAATTCTGCGTTTTATTTAAAACAATGGTATAAGTAATAAATCTGTTTGTACACCGAGAATCATTTTCGGCAGGTAAAATGAAATTGTCCATTGCTATGTAACCGACAACCATACACACAGACCTCTGGACATACCGTTTCTTCACTGAGTTATCCTAGCTTTCATCATACCGCTCATAAACTAAAGTGGTGTTCCTACACTTTAAAATAGGAACTCGGTGCTCAACACCGTACCGTAATAAAAAGTTCAATATACTGCTGCTGTACCAAAGTGCCGATTACCATTTTTGATACATCACAAAACATTTAATTTTTTGTTCCCATTTCTATAAAGAAAACAAATTTATTGCATAGTATATAAGAACATTTTATCATTTTCATTTTAAATTGTTTTTAGAATGTTTTATTAGATGTTTAAAATATAAAAAAATTATATTCATGTAAGTCGTCTTCGGAATTTATTGCTACTTCCGATCTCTAAATATCACACAATTAACTAATTTTTTTCTGACATCGTTAGAACAAACACTTTTAAACAATAAAATAATTTCAATATTATCCGAGATAGCAATACATGCAACCTCAATTTGGGACAGATTGTATATCAACAGAAAGAAAGTGAAATGGAAACTTTAAATAGATTTTCGATATTGGCCCATTTAATTACAACTGAACCACATCTAATTGGCACATTCAACTGCACCTAGTTGTATTTTCCTCTATGATCAAATACAACAGAACATCTGTAAAAGTCCCTTTTGTAAGCCTACTGGCTCTTTCAAAGCCACACCAGATAATGGCTAAATTAATGACTTATTCGGATTAACAGCCGTGTTGGGACAATTGAAAATGGTTGTAACTAAATTGAAAATTGTTGTCGTTTTGTAGAGTCCTAGGAAACCTTTCCCTATCAGTATTCGATATCCGACTACAATTACACTAAAACTGTCTCGCAATTATAATATATTGGATACAGAATATTTATTAGAAATTATTTACGTATTTATTTAAACTATGTATGTTCTAAAATTTGTCTTACCATTTACAAGAGTAAGTTTATTTGAAGCATTGTGTTTGTCAAAATGAAACCATAAAAAATACATATTTGCAGCATCTAGTTGACGTATATTCTATTTACACAGAATTTGTCATTATTTTTGGAGAAAATTTTTTATTTTAAATACCTTGCATGATTTATTTTTGATTTTAGTTCCTTTAAAAAATTGCCTTTCCAATGATATTTTTTCACTTTCTCTAGTAGACCTAACTAAAGGTAGATTTACGCGTTGTTAAGTTGGACAAAAAAATTAAAGCCACAAAGCAAGCAATCTACAAATGTTTTTCAAAATTATTCAACTAACACCAGAAATAGGTACATTATTGCAGAAAAAGGGCCCCGAGATTGGGATTTATTCCATTGCGATGATCCAGATCAACACCTTTAATTTATAAGACAGACGCATTGCCGCCTGTTATTTTTCTATAAAACACACATTAGATTTTTTACATTTTATGTTATTAAATACTTACGTCGTGTATAGCAGCTTTGAAATCAAAGTTCTTTCGAAGTACTTTCCATCACACTAGATAATTCTTTTTAAACGATGGAACCAGTATCAAATATCTTGTTCCATTGAAATTGTAACATCCAGTAATATACAGTAATACAGAAATTACGTAAAAAAACTGATAAATAATATATTTCATAGAAACTAAGTTAAATTTTACCAATCAAATGCTTTTACAGGTTTTTGTTGTAACTTATTAATATATTCTTTTTTAAAAGTAAATTTCGATCAATAGATTTTTTTTACTCATTTTAAAATCATTCACACTGTATTAAGATTTTTTATCATTTTTTGCTACTTTATACAAATGTACTAAAGACGTTCATGAAGCATCATCCAAAGGTTCATACAATTCATACATTTTTTTTTACAATGTACGTTTCCTCGTCTTACAATAATAATTCACTGTTTCTGTTATTTCCCAGTTTTCTTAGAAAATCCGGAATCGACAAAGAAGAAGGCGACCTCGAATAAATCTTATATTTCACAATCCGTCTTTAAAAGAATACTGACCCAGAATCGCATATTTTTATTATTTTTCGACCCTCGTTCAGCCAACAGTTTGCGGCTATGGCAAATTTTAATTTACGGACCTCTATTTTTGCTAAGTAGGTCACCAAACAAGTTCTAATATAATAATTTTCCAGGATGCATGCGCCAGATATTATAAAAAGGAGAATTTACTTGTTACGCTACAACAAAAACGTTGTTTCTCGTATTTTAAACCGGATTTTGACAGAATAAAAGTGCATTTTAATGTTTTGCATGCAGTTTAGGAGTAAATAAAACAGAATAAAATAATTGCCTAATCAGTTCCAGAAAATTAAGTGAGTCAATCTAATTTGTCATGTATACCACATAGTCTTTGCAATAAAAAAATTACTTAATATGCAAATCAAACTGGAAAATATTTTTAGAGATTGCGAAGAAAAAAATTTTCATCGATTTGCACTATCATTACCTCATCTAAAGTAGCTATAACATATTTTTGATGTTAATATAATCATTTTTACTTTATTTAATTTTCTTTTTCAGACACCAGATATCCTTCCACTACATAAAATCACATGGGAATCGCAGTGGCAATTTAACTACAGCCCTCACGATTAGTGGTCGTAGAGTCCAGAATCATGTGCCTTAAACACGGAGAGAACCTAATATGACTGCCTTCTGCATTCGACCTACCAAACACTTGGCTCATTTTCGCAGGCCGGTATGGATTCAGTTCCGAGAAAGCTTAAGAATCATTCTTCCGAATAGGTACACCCATTTACTAAGACAGTAGCCTGAGTACACGACCTTGAGCTCGTATCGGGGATCGCGATTCATGTTCTCAAGGTAATGTTCAGGTTCTGACAGCTCCATGACACATATCACCGTGGTGTGATGGTCGAAGATGATTATGTCAGGCTTATTGGATAAATTCGCCTGACACTGGGGAACGGGCACTATCTTGACATGCTACAATAAATTTCTCGGTCTCCGATTTAAACCCGGCTTATCTTAAAAAGGCAAATGTCAGCTTTGTCGATAATTCCAGTGCTTATATGTTCTTATAGAAGACACCCTGCTGGGGTTTATCGAGATGCTGCTGAAACAGATTTTCCTGTTCGACAGCTTTGACTCGGACTTACAGGCGATTTGGCTGAAGCTCAATAACTGACTATATCATCAACTCGTCGGTCTCCTTGCCTGATGCACAATACGTGACTGAGTTCATATGCTGTGTTCAATAATCCTACTCCCATTTATGCAGTTTTTGAGGTCTTGCAAACCCCAAGAGACGATTCGAGTTTCTGACATACTCAATACTACTCTGCCTAGCAATCGCGTCAGCAAATTAACTACAGTCACATCCTACATCTCGCAGGGTTAATAACTGAAGATTCCAAAATTCTGTGCCACAAACAGATGGAGGGGATCTAAGATAAGGGGACGTAATTTAGGCATTACATCTATATAAATTTTTTTGAACATTCTCAATCTTCCATTTCAAGTTTATTCTCAACTTAAAAAAATTGAACCGCTTACTTTGCCTGAGTTATTCGCTTTCTTCCATTCATTAATCAATTATTGCAAAGAACTTTCACAATTATGATCCCCCTGAAAACCAGACTGGCACGATCTTTAAAATTTTTAAATATACATACACCTTTTATAATATTATTTCAAATTCTGAAATCATATTTCTTACACTCAATTCCTTTTTTTATCAAACTCATTGTCACAAATAATATTATTTTGGATTCTACTATTAATTTTAAAAATAAAGTTATATAAAAATTCAGCAATTTCAGGTATAACAACTTTAAAAACTAAATGCACTTTAACTACTACCACAACATTAAATGCTGACTTTCTGTATTTATTTAATTATTTCTAAAAATGAAAAACCAACAATGAAACTACTTAGTAGTCGTAGTAGTAGTTGGTATTACTTTATTCAAAAACAACTCTGTTTACTTCTACCCAGAAGAGCTTTAGTGTCCCAAGTGCAAATGAAATATACGTAATTCTATTTCTGTCTCCTTGCGATGAAATAAAGTTGAGAGAAGTTACAAGTTGGAATTTGCCCGAGCACTGAACATAATTAAAATTTGAACATGACAGTGTTGCCACTCTTACACGACATCGAGCATTCTCTATTTAAATTATGATTTTGTATGGTGAACAAAATCGTTTCAATGTAAATTGTATCGTTCCCTTGGCATATTATGCAATAATAACCATAAGAAGTAGATAAAGCTTACAGTAAGTGGCTATATAGGGCAAATTTTAAATAATTTCTGATTTATATACATATTTTAAATGTTTGCTAGTAAATTTGAGATAAGAGTATTCTGTGAATCTACTTGCTTATTTGTGGTCAGATGTCACCTTAACAACATGGGTTTATGAATTGCATATCAGCAGTCACAAATTTTCTGTTTCTACTCAATTAATTTTAATCATCTCCAGATGATGACAACCTAATTGGCGAAATGCACATCTCGTAGAGTTCGAATTCAGTTGTTCCAACCCACTCCAGCACCAATTCGTTCTAAATATATACACTGGACAGTCTGAGGTCATTTATACAGATTTCTAAAAACCTTCAGAATGGATCATGTAATCTTACTTACTAAGCTAACAAAATTTTATTTCCGTGCTCCATCATATGCGTTTTAATCGTGGAGGAAACTAATATGTTAAATGTGGTGAGATCAATGTCAATTGTTTTAATTTATCTCCGTCAAGGTTCTACTTTGAGTCTCTACAGTTGTTTACATTTATAACTGATTTAAGTAATGTGGAAAACTGTTGTAACCTAGATATTCTCGACTATAACAACTTGTACAGAGCCTGTAAGAAATAGCAATGCGACTTGGATCATATCCAGTTTCGGTGCGCATATTTTTGTATTCATTTATTTGACATTGGCCTACTTTCACTATCAGATGGGAATAAGTAGGAGCCAAACCTAACAATATAATTTTGTCAGTATTTTAGTAAGAAATTAACATTTTTTTATAACTAATGTTTGCACTCTGTTAACTTTTGATTGATATCAAAAGGATGAGTTTCTAAAGACCACTATGGAAAGCTCTATTTTTAATTTTACAAAATTCATCAGGGTTTCATGTGCGTTTGGACTAGTTGTAGTGTTATTTAACAGATTGCTATGGATAATAATTTCGATCCTACTAATCAATAAGTAAATTTCACATCATTCAATTTCAATCATATTAAGTTGTTTCATTTCATAACCATCAATTTCAATTTTCAATCGCACACAAAGGGTACTTTGCTTGATGATATTGTTGTTTCAATTATATATTGCACCAGACTATGTTTAGTTAAGGGTGACATTACACTGTATTCCAAAGAAAATTAATTATTGGTCGAACAAACCAATAGGGCATAATTCAACATTAAACATTTAAATGCTATATAGAGTGCAGGTAACATGAGCTCGTAGATCAGCCTTGCTGGAAATGGTGGAAATGTGTACTGTAGAAAAGAGGGAAATACTAACGATAATTTTGACGATAAATTAATGAACATTGGAAAAATAGCAATTCCAGCCACATTATGGAAATGATGGTTTATTACTTGGTTAAATTCATTTTAATTATCAGTTTGTGATACTTTTTGCATGATTTCAGTACATTTAAGATTATCTTGAGAATTTTAAATAATTCAAGGAAACCACAACAAATTTGTATAAATTTTCTAGAAAATCTTTCAGTAAGCTGATCCTATATAGATGTATTAGTACTTATCATCTTTGTCATTTCATGAAAAGGAGTTGTGCTTGTCACGAACTCATCCCTATTTTAATATAATCACGAGATTAAACTGGATACTTTGCTTATCCATGCTGCGAGATTTTAACCTAATTTGTATAATAATCTTTGTTGATGCTTGCATAAACAATGTACATGGGAAATATTTGAGTAAGTATTAACGAATTTCTTGATCTACTTGTTCTCCATGTTTTAACGTGGAAATTAATAAATACGCAGAAATTAAGACAGAAACATAAAGTATAGAAAAAGAGTTATTGGTATTGACTGTAATGAGGAACCGAGGAACTTTTATAAGAACAAGTTTCACAGTATTACATCATAAATGAAATAAATTTCTTGTAGTAGATTGCACCCGAAAAGGTGGAGATAGGTGAAAAAGGAGTGTAAATATTAAAATTCAAAATGAGTTTTAGTAGGTATGAACGTATGTTGTGAGACCATTCGTATTAAAGCTTCGCCTTCACTTTAAAAAGTATTTATTAGGGGGACTAAAGACAATACTAGGGCAAGGACCAACGTAAATCTCCTCAGGAACTACTCCAAAACCGCCCTCAAAGAAGTCTATTTTAAGTTTTTTGGGAAATAATCAGCTGCCCTAATTTATAAAGCATAAAATTCTCTATCGATTGATGTATATAATCACATTTTATTCCTAATATCTCTGGGGATATCCTCCAGTAATTCTTCCTAGTTGTCTTGCATTGTTTATAACCAATGAACAGGTAATCATGAAACGGACGTTGGAAATGGTTATTTTAATGTTTTGGGAAAGAACACGAGTTACGGAAGTGGAAGATTTAACATTGTTAAATGGAATTAAATATTTCGTATTTCTCTTATCCACACGTGCTTTTACAATAAGAAAATTTATAATTATTACAGAAGTTGTGAAACGTCAAATGAAACCTTTATATTTAACTGTCCAAAATTTATTTTCTAACTGCCAAAATGAGACTAAAAGGGAAAGCTTTAAAAAAATTTCAGCTGTCCAATGGACACCAACAGTGGTAGCTGTCAAAAATATTTTAGTTGTCAAGGTGACACTAACAGTTGTTACGGAGAAAAAAGTTCTTCTGTCAAACTGACACTGACAGTTGTTACTGTCAACATTGAACTACATTATCAAGACCAGCGTCACTATTAACACGAGCGTCGCTATCAAAAATCAGGCTGCCAGATTAGGCGTCACTACTAAAATTAGGCGTGGCTGTCAAAATGACACTCTCAAGCGTTGCTGTCAAAATTAGCGTAGCTGTCAGAAGAAATTAAGGTTAAGTGTGATCTAACACTAGCGGACGTCCTCAATATAACATTTCTTACATTGGCTACAGCTGTGTTGAAATCTTCGAGGTTTGAAATATTTGACGCCAGCTAACGTCAAAGTAGAACCTTATGATGTTAGAATATCTAAAGGGCAGAGGATCTGAAGAATAATTTTAAGGAGTCTATGAAATCTGTTTTTATTTTAAAGGAAATGAACAATAAATTTCAGACCCACACTGAATTGATATGTGAGGTTATGAAATTCCTCGGCACCAAACGGTCTTCAGGTTAAAAATGCATGTCATAATCAAAAGGTCATCGCTTAAGAAAAATAGTTCTTTTGACACTTTACAATTTTTTATCGCTTGATCTCGTCATCAAAGCTTGTGGGCTAATCGCTACAGGTAACCTTTGGAACACCATCGAAAAGCGCGAGGAGAGCTTTCTCGAAATTCTTCAAAATCTTCTCGGTTGTGACACCGTCGCGTCGTCTCGTTACCCTTGCGAATTTTCCCTAATCGGTTTGTTCTTCAATAATTTATCAGCTTCCTTACCGTCCCTCCGAAGACTGGATTCTTCGCTTATGGTGAGATCTGACCTTTTAACTTTCGTTAAACGACTATAACCTCATCTTACTCATTTCTACCATAAAACGACTATAACCTCATCTTACTCATTTCTACCATAATTTTTTTTTTCCAAAATCGATTTCTAAAATATCTCGAGATGTCATTCCTCTTTTGAACCCAAAAAATTTCAAAGTGACAAATCAATTTCTCGCTTTTATCTATCAACTTTTACAATTATTTCTGTCTCCTTCTAACCTGTTCTTTTTTATATTTTGTAGTATGCGCGATGAAGAATAATTAAGAAATAAGCCATTCATACAAACAGTTTTTTTTTATTTTGGAAGCCAAAAAATTATCGAAAAAGTAGTTCTGATAACATTAACATCGTATACATAAATTTGTGTGGTTTGTGCAGTTTGATGAAGCTCAAGAATATGTTTGACTATTTTATTTGCTATTACAAGGGAAATACTCCGCCTCTTAGTTGCTTTGCTTCACCTCCCCCCTCCTTCATGAGCATTGATGGGGTCGACTTCGGAAATAGCACTCTTGTATCATAAATAACTATTAGTTTCTTTCATGTTCGAATTATAATTGCTTCTTGGTTTTAGCGATATACAGTTTTTCTAAACAAAAATTTTAATAAATTTGCTCAATAAATTAGTTCGATGTTTATGAAAAACAGTATTTAAATTCTAACATATAGTGCGATTACCTTAAACACAAAAGAGTTTTTGTACTAACCCAAGTTTATCTTGTTCTTGTAGTGTGTTATTTATTAGTGGTAATTACAGAAGTACACCAGCTTAGTATTTAAACTCCCGATTTATGCAACATTATGGGTAAATCCTTAAAATCCCCGTGTCATAATTTGTTACAATTTGTAATCCCTAATGTAATACCCAGGCACTTTTATACTTTATACTGAATACAATAAAATGGGTAATAGCGAAATTAATAATTTACGCTTGCTTGTTATCATTTAAAATGTGTAATTTATGGGACATTTAATTTTCTTCTTTTTCTTTTATCTTTTATGTTTATCTTTTGTGTCTTGTGTTTGTCTTGCTTTATGCTGCTTTTATTGTCACGTTTTAAGTTTGTCAAAGGAAATCTGATTGAGTCAAAGACGGGCACTTAAAATGTTTTTGACTATAGACTATATATACGATGCGACATCAAACACCCAATAATAGTAAAACATTAGTAAACAAGATGTGTCTCCAAATTATACATACAGGATGAGTTTTAAATGCGTAGTTATATTTTAACACTCAACATATTTCGCCGAGTACAATTACTGATTGTCAGTTTTTTCCATGCAAAAAGACATTTACATTTCGATTTATTTTTTTGGCCCTTAGTCACAGAAAATTTGGTGGTCACTGGATAATTTTAAACATCATATTACAAAACTGTGTAACAAAAGAGCTCCCGCGCAAAACTTAACAAGTCCACCTGAATGCGAAACTAACTAAATTATCCGTTTTACTTTAAATGCAAAGTCAAACTAGTGTGCAGTGTTTTCAGTGCAAAATTGTACAAGCCTTTTTAAACAGGGCCATGCAAAATCCAATTAATCGAGCAGAACTGAACACGTCCTTATATTATTAACTATCTTAAAAAGTGGTCATTTCGTAGCAAAGTTGAGCAAGTCCAATGTTTATGTGGTAATAATTTTATTCAGAACAAAACTAAACAAGTCCTCGCCATATGCAGCGATGGCTTCTGCCAATTTTTTTACAGTTTTTGCCATCTACCAGACAATAAACAAAGTATACGTCTCATTCTAGATTTCTAACTCTTCAGAGTAGATTTGTTCATTTCAGATTGCAGATGGTAACGCATATACACAGAAGTACAAGTAATCATTAATCACGGTATTCATAATTTTTTTCAAATTCAAGGATGTTCTTCAATTGTTATTTTACTCTTGTGTTTTTGTCTGTTTTTATATTATAGAAAGTGAAGGAAGTTTTGTTTCGGTTGTAGAAGGTAATGTGGTTTTTTGCATATTTACTTGTTGTTTTAAACAAAAGTCCCTGGTATTAGTTAGTGCAGACCTAAACAAGTCCACTCTTCTTTAACAAAACTGAACAAGCTGTGATGTTTTTATAAATGGTTTGTAAATATATCTTTAATGGATTTTTCGTTCTTGTGTCATAAATAGTTATTGTTCGAGAAAATTTATTATTCCTTTTTTAAATAATTTTTCTAACATTTTTGCAAAATTATTTATTAAAGATATTAGTCTATTATTTGTAATTAATTTCTTATTACCGGTCTTATATATAGGTGTAGTTATTGATTCTTTTCATAATTTATATATAAAACCTTTAATGAAACATACATTTTTGATGTACATAAGTGACAAATAAGTGTATAACCGGAAATTGTTTTCAATTAAGCAGAGCCAAGACGATTCTACAGTCATGTAACATTTTTTTAAATGAAATGCTATGCATATCAGAAAATTTTTTGAAACCTCTTTTGCTGCCTCCTTTTCACTTCTGTATTATTATTGTATTTGTCCTAACCTTGCGGAATTTTGCAGTTATTGTTCAATAAATCGAAAATGGTTACAAATAGACATAGAGATGTACGTACAAAAAATGTTCGTTATTCAATTCTACATCACATCGTCTAAAAATACACAAGATGTTCCATTTGAAAAAAATTGAGAAAATTAAGTTCAAATAGTTGTAAATTTAAAAATCAATTTTGGCCACCCTGTACACTTCTAGGGAAGCGAAAATGACTCAGTGTCATCACACAGATGTCTCATAACTGGTGCTAACATATTTTTTTCTTAAAATTGATAATTGTGACTGTAGTGATTTTTTTAATATACAAGTGTAAATGGCAAAATTTCAACAAAAATAATCATTACATCCAAGTGATTGGGAAAGAGTTAATAATAATACAGAAGCGGAAGGAGGCCACAAAGGAGTGGAAGGAGGCCACAAATATATGTTCTGATATACACGGCATCCATTTAAAAAACGTTAGTTGACCCTGTACAATCGTCTTGGCTCATCCTGTATATTCGAAAATAATACCCAGTTATAAACTTTTTTATCTAGTTTATTTATGTTTTTAAATCAAGTTTTTAGCTATCATAGAACTCGACATATCGAAGTCGGACGCACTATTGCCTCAATCTGTATATTCAAGAATATTTTTTATTGTATTTGCAGATATTCCATCAGGCGAAACGTTGGTAAATCCCGTTATTTCATTTCATAATTGTATCTTTTTATTTAAGACGGTTTGTCAATTAATTTTAACAAATTTTCTTTATATAAAGTGTAAAGTCGCAACCTTAATAAAGCGTTTAATTCGAATTTCCAGTTTTATTTCCTTTTGAAATTACTTAAGTTTATTCTTTTCAACGATAATTCCAGATAGTTCAACTTTTGTCGAACAAAGTAACAATCATAAAAATAAAGTTTAAGTGTTCTTAATTTAGTTTGTTAAAAGTTTCTCTTTGACGCTTGTACATTTGCCAGCTACATTTTAGTTACATAGAAAATCAACAAATAAAAATTGGATATCATTTTGTATGTGGAATATTGTAATGAACACAAAATTTGGCAGGTGGCTAAAAAGTATTAAATATTTGCTTCAGAAACAGCGGCGCATTCACAATCCAGAGTCAACTGAAATCCTCACGTTTCGAAACATGAGTAACAAGAATCAGCTTACTATCACTACGGGTTACTTTTCCTATTAAAATACAACATTTAAAATACCTTCCTTTGACTGACTACTTTTTGAAAATATTTTTTATATAATTTTTAGTTCATAATTAGTATTCAATGAATTGAAAGGTTCCATTCACAGAAAGTGTTTTATTAGCTCATTTCGAGAAGACAAATTTTTAATATCCTTACTTGTTCATTTTAACACACTTGCTCTTTGTAACTGTGGAGTTTAAATTTGTATATTAACTTGAGTATAAGTATAGGAATAATAATTGTATGCTATCAACTTATAACTAACTTCATCTAGAGCACCTTGTAATGAACACATAATTCGGCAGGCACACAGTGGACGGAAACGCCAAAAAGCTGGCCAAAATATAAAGGCATTGAGCTATTTTACTGAAATTGTGCATACAGGGGTTTTTTGTGTCGCCGATCAAGAATCCGAAGTTGAATTTTGAAAAAAAAACAAAATGGCGGCCATGAAATCCCCCCAAAACATACCAGAAATCGCCAATTATCGCTGCATTTTTACAAAACTTTGTATACAGTTTTTTTTGGGTCGCTGATGAAGAATCCCATATAGAATTTCAAAAAAAATTACGGTCAAAAATATATACATAGTTCAAAAAATTATTATTGAATTGAAGCGAATTCATGTGTTTCATTTGTTTCGGGAAAATTAGGATCTGGGGAATGGAATAAAAATGTGTAATGACTTTGAAAATTAATTTTATTCAATTACTATCTGAATTACATTCATCGTCGCATTCAAAAGGAGCCCACTTTATGGTTCACGAATGTGCATGCATCCGTGCATTCGCGCACAATTTGGTCAATATCTCGCAAAGATGCAAAAAGATGCAGCTAATTTTTTATACACTTTCGAAAAAATGTTCATTGAACACATTCCAATAAGTTTCAAGACCAACCATCACCAACCGCGTAACTTATGGCTTTTTTTGTGGAGTTTATGAGTCCTTGCATGTACAAAAATGCACTCCACTGCGATAATTATTTACTAATTACCATATAAATAAACTGATCTGATACTGAGATATTTTAATTGTACTTACTTTCTGATGCAGAATCCATTTTTATGACAGAGAAAACTGCACTTTGAGAATTTTTACGCTGCAGACAAAATTTATCGATTTTTGAATCGTTGTGAGCTGCCTAAGTGACACGCTGCACGGTCGCACAATAAGTAATTTCCTCGCTCAGGTAGTGAACCCGGACTGGTATTAACGGTCGTTTCTAATGCTAGGGGTACCACTACAACGATTTAAAACGTTTCCATTTCAAAAAAAATCTTCATTTTTTTAATTTTGGCCAGCTTTTTGGCGTTTCCGTCCACTGTGAGGCGTCTAAAAAATATTAAATATTTGCTCCAGAAACACTGGCGCATTCACCATCCAGAGTCAATCGAAAACCTCACGCGTTTCGAAACATGAGTCTAGAATCACCTTACTATCACTATGGGTTACTTTCCTATTAAAATAGAACATTTAAAATACCTTTTTTTGATTGGCTACGTTTTGTACTAGTTTTTGAAAGCATTTTTAAATAAAATTTTTTGTTTATAACTTACCATTCAATAAATTCAAAGGTCCCATTCACAGAAAACGTTTTATTAGCTCATTTGGAAAAGACAAATTTTTAAAATTCTTGTTAGTTTAATATACTTGCTCTGTGTAACTTTGCAGTTTAAATTTTTATATTAACTTGAGTATAAGTTAGGGAATGATAATATCGTACGCTATCAACTTAGAAGTAACTCCATCTAGAAGCACCTCGTTGTAGTAAAATGGATGTTTCAGCTAAAGTCTATTAGCATTAGACCTTGTCCATTAGCCAATCTCTGGGGTTATACAGGGTGTCCCAAAATTAGTGTGCAATATTTTACCAACTGCTTCTACGGCCAGAAATAGGAAAAAAATTCATATAAACATTGGTCGAAAAATGCTTCCTAAGGGAGCGACAGGCTCCTAAAAAGTGGGCCCCTGAGAAAGGTTTTTATTGGAATATCTCCTTAAACGTGTTTTACTTGAAATTTGGATTTAGTAACATACAAAAAAAGCCATAGCAACTAAGGCATAACATGCTCATTGTGATTCAGGTACAATTAAATAGAAAAAGCTATGACAGTACTGTCATAGCAACACGAGTCAAGTAAAATACAATCACACAATTTAAAAAACAAACTCAGTCGTAGAAAAAGTACAGTGCACCGAATATCAATTTCTTCTCTCGTAAAGAAATGTGTACTATTTCGTAATCTTTATACAATATACTATTTTGTATATCATACAGAAACATCGTACTTTTGACACTTAAAAGTGTTTAAAAATGATATGTTTTTGACACTGGTAGTAGAAAAAAGTAGTTAAATCATGACAATATTTTAAAAGATTGTTGCTCTTCCAATTTTGGCGAGACTTACAAGCGAATGTCTATACTGGAATAGATTACAACACCTCTTGTATACATTTATTATTAAATCACTGCAAAATTGTCTCAAACGACCTCAGTCTAGCAACCATCTTATATTTCTTTAATATCATACATCTGTGTCGTTTAATTCCCGCATTATACAAGATTTATACGAAAAAGTTTAAATTCTTTTTATAAAATGTTCCTTGCCTTCACACACACATACACGTTGAAATTACCCTCGACTTTACAAGAGCACACAGAAGCGGGAAACAGTGACATCAGATTGATGATTATTTGAAGTGAAGGCCCCTCGAAAGCGCCAAAGTCGTCCTCCTGCTTCATCTTAAGAGCTAAAGACAGTTTAACGACAGTTCGTGTTGTTTAGTTGGTATTTCACGGTGCTTCTTTGTAATACTGGCCGTTTTAGTTGGAAACTTCGCAGTATCACAAAAAAATGTATACCGGGAAGCAGATGGCATCAATTCCAAAAAACTTTCATTCAACAAGCTGTTAAAGGACAAACTTTTATTGGGGATTTCTTGCTGAGATATCTTTGTGGAATACCTTTAAGCATTCGGCTGCTCCGGATTAATCTTTTAAAAGTTTTCCAGACACTTTATGCTATTAAACTTATAGAATAGGTTTAGAATTGAATATAAATATAAAGCGTCCGACACGTGACAGCTGATTACTGAGAAGTTTCTGGTGATAAATTCTTTATTGGCTGGTTCTGTGTTCATTGTCATATTCTCAAATTGATACTATCTAATATCTTAAAAACTGTCATTTTTTTTTTGGAGGGAGCTAACATTGGAAAAAGTTATAATTTAAAAATTAATTTGTTGCTAATGCATTTGAATTTAAAAATGTCAGTTAATAAACTGATTTGTTTAAAATAACATATTGAAATGTTTACCTCAAAAATATACGAAATCATACCTAAAATATAGGTTAAATATACACTTGATTTCAAAAAAACTGGTACAACTCTTGTAATCGAAAATCTTAATAGTTTAGTTGTGTGCATATGTCTGTAAATAGGGCTGGCCAGGTATGTCGAGAGGGAGGTGGAGAAGAGGTGATTTACCCCGGACCTGGGTTTTTTGGAGGAGATCGGTTTTCTTTGTGTTTTTAAACTTATTAAACCTTTCTCTTTTATTTTATTCAAATAGAATTTTAAAAAAGAATTAGAAAATAACTTTTTCAAAACATTTTCAAGCCTGCCATATTATTGTTTAAAAAAATAATATTTGTTACGGATAATTCTACTAATGGTTGTAATTAAAATACTAACTGAATAATGATAATTCTATTTTTAAAATAAGAACACAAAAATACCACTTGAGATTAAAAAAAATTTAAACAATGCAAACTGAACATAAAAATACAATAAAAAAAATAAAATAAATGAACCTCAATTACGTAATACAGAATTAACTAATATTTTGTCATTGCTCCATTAGCGTCTAAAACTGCCTGAAGTCTTGCAGACATGGACAAAATCAGATTTCTTGCAAGGTCAACTTCTTGCGACAAGTTCTCCCAAGCGTCTTCAATTATCCCTTCCAATTCTTGGGCATTATTTGGATAGTTATTTAATTTTCTTATATGTTTCACCATTAGTCCCCATACATTTTCAATTGGATTTAAATCCGGACTTTTAGATGGCCACGGTAACAACTCTATGTTTTTATTAAGAAACCATTGCCTGACACGATGGGCCGTATGTATGGAGCAGTTGTCTTGTTGGAAAATAAAATTATTTTCCGGAAACACCTCTATTACTGACGGCAACATAATATTGTCTAATATTTCAATATATTTAATGGAATTGAGATGACCACCACTGTTCCAACACACACCTAACCCATTTAGGCTCATCCAAGCCCAGACATTGACTGAAAACCTTTCTGATATTTGTGGATCGAAAGTATATTTTTCGTCGTATCTAGTGGAAGGGGGCCTATTATATACGCGAACATGTCCATCGTTACAGGATTTAAAAACCTTTTCGTCAGAAAAGACAACTTGTCCCCAGAAGTTTTCATCATTGATTATATAGTTGAGTGCAAAAATAATCCTACCCTGCTTCTTTTCTTCTGAAAGTTTGTATTTTTTAGCCGCTGAACAACTCTTCAAGTCGCTTTGTAATTTTATTCTTCTGCAAGCAGTAGATACCGAAGCAGGGAAATTTGTCTCTGAAATTGCATTTACTGCAGTCTGAAAAGAGTTTTCTATTAGGTAATTTATAAGATTTTCATCTTCTTGATTATTGCTCTTTCTGGGCCTACCGGAACCAACTTTACGGGATACCGTTTGATTCGTTTCCCATTGTTTTTTAACACTCTTTATTGTGGTTTTACTCACATTGTACTCAGCAGCAAGTCTTCTTATGGACCAACCATCTTCAATTTTAGAAACAATTCGAAATTCTTGAATATCTGTTAGATGTCGAACCATTTTTAATAATGACGCCACTGATTATCGTCAAAGTGACATTTGTAAGATTATTAATATCAATCAAAGAACAAATGATTTACATAGCTAAAAGAAAGTGTACCAGTTTTTTTTAAATCAACTGTACTTTCAAGGAGATTTAGATCTTAATTTTAAAATCTCCAGAATTCTCATATTTGACACATCTTTCTTGAACTATCTCGGTCGACAACAATACTCATAATCCCTTTCAGATAAGCAAAGCTCTAAAAGTAAATAGCAAGTTTCACCCGCAAGATCAATATATTTTTGCTTGCTTTTCAAAGAGGTATTTTAAATTATAAAAAAATATATATGTATATTTTATATTTAGAATGAAATATATTACAGTACATTTTTTTCAACCCTTTTGTTAATATCAGATAGATAAATTGTACACAGGGCGATTCATTTCTGGTGTCAATAACCAATTCATACATACTCTAATAAAATATTTTAAATTATAATATAACCGGTTTTTTACTTTCTGGATAATTTTTTATATATTATGTCACTCCTTATAAACCCCTTAATTTTTTACATAATTTATAACACACAGAGTAAGAACTTAAAAACTGTTCGGGCTTATAACTTTCTTATTTTTGAAGATATTCAAATTACGTCCACAACCTATTTTTATTTCCAAAGTGAAAGATCATTTAAGTCAGCACCTATTTACTTCAGAACTAACTGAAGAGATTGGGTATAAAAAATATTAACATATAAAGAAAGCTCACCATAAAATTGTCACAAAAAGTTTTGTCTTCGCATTTAATGTATGTTTTGCATCTTTAAGTTATATTGGGATGAGGTATAAAAAACATTTTGTGATGATTTTTATTCCATGAAGAGTGCGGCTGGAAATGTTTTATATGTTCTTAGTCCTTAATTGATATGGCTTGCTTGAGTGGTGTGCTCTACTTTATAAAGTAATGTAGTAGATTGTCAAGTTTTCAATTGTTTTTAATGACCTCAACATATTTTTGCTAAACTAATGTAATGAACAAAATGCATCTACATACCAAAATTGTTTGTCTATCTCAAGTAACTGAATACGTGAGTGAATATTGTTTCGGAGTCTTTACATTAACTCTACGAAGCGAAGTGCAACTGGTGTTTTAGCAGTACTGTTAAATAAGAAAAAATTCAAAGTCAAAGTCCAAATAATACAAATTTTTCAGAATAATTTTTTTTGGCTTCCAAATTTAACTTTTTACATACTTCAATCCGTATTTTTCCTTGCACAACAGTCCCTGTTCTATCTTCCTTTTCAGCATAAGTTTTCCACTTTGGGAAAGACATTTTCTCCTCTATCTCTTGCAATTGCTGATCTTTTTTCTATTGGTTTCGATTTCGCAGCCGTTTTCTAGAAACTTTCTCTTTTAGATCAAACATTTTCTTTCTAACGTTGCGTTATTTTCTAAAAAATGGCATAATTACGACCATCTAAAACTAATTCATTTTCGGCAATGACAGGTAATTTTTTTCAAGGTAATCTTTTATTGTGTATGGTAATCCTTCTTACACAATTGTTTAAACAATTTTCTCAAAAATTTCACATTTATCGCTGTTTCTATCTTCATCACTTGAGACAATATTATGCCCTACCAGAGGAAACATTTTCATTACTAGATATATTTTGTGACATTCAAGTTTTGCTAGAATCCATATTTAAACAAAATCGCCGAAAAAGAGGTTATTTCATATTTGGTTTTATTTTCAAGTCCTTCTTTGAAAGCAATTTAGATCTAGTTTTATATATAAGAAAGGCGGATTTTATTTTGTCTTATTTTTAGAATGTTTTTGATTTTATTTGTAAATATGCTTATAAACTTTTTTCTTCTGTCTTTTGTAGTAACAAACAGTAAGTACTTCTCTCTTAATAAATCTATCTTGTCATGTTAATAATGTTATGAAAATATTGTTTTTATTTTATCCTATTTTATTTTCAGAATATAGTTTTTAAGTTTATATAATGCCTTATTTACGTTGTAAAACTGGCTTAAATCGTAGTGTGTTTTAGTGTGTGTCACATATCGTTCAGACCTACAAAATACGATAGATGTTGCGCGCATTCCTGCAGAGATTGATGATTCAGAAAAAATATCGCCATTTTTTCTGAATCATCAATTAACGCTGAACGTTCGACTACATTCTGGTAGAGTTTAAGTAAAATACTAAAAATTTCCCTTGTGGAATATAGTGAATTTGTCTAGAATAAACATTATTAGTGCTCGTTGTTGTTGGTGTACTGTTTTTAGGTTTGTGGAGCATTAATATATCTTCTTTTTGGTAGAATTTCAAGTAGTTTGGTGCGTTAGCGCCTCCTTGGAAGAAAATTTGCCGTCAAACTAAAATACCTATTATTCTAACTACTGGACGATAGTGCTGTTTTCGACGAGTCATCAAAGTCGACACAGAACTCTCTCTTTGGAGATAAATACCCTTAAATAACTTCAGGTTAGCGATGTTTCGTATTTTTAACACTTATATGGTATTTCAGGGTTCTACCGGATTCTACCCGGATCCTACCCGGATTCTACTCCGATACAAGTTTTTTTTTGTATCCTGGGATTCCTCCAGAATATCTAGTCTTCTCTTGGGGCAGCATTTACCAGCCCTTGCAAAATTTGAACGACGTGCATTATGTACGATATGTACAGGATGCACGTTGTAGCCAAGACGGTGTGATTCCTGGACATCTGATGAGCCGTGGATCACAAAAAACCACCCTTTAATATACATGGTCGGTTTACTTATTATTACCATTTGCCAATATTATATATTTATATTTATGTGTTATATGTTTATATACAATTTCTTGTGTAACTTGCTTAGTTGAAGCGATAAAACGTCATTTTTGCCAATAATATTTTATTACCTTGTACGTGTACCATACCCCCCTTTTGTGTACAAACGGCGGCCCCATTTCATAATCGCTGCTGGTTGCTGCATACGAAGTGAAGAAGTAGGTACGCATGTTATTTTATTAGTGTTTGTTCTTAAAAGGTATTTTTTACACAAAGTTACACAATATATAGATCTGCCATTAAATATTATTTCCATTAACCTTAAACTTTTCCCCGAAATAACCACCCGAACTCACACACAATTTTCCCGGCTAAAATATAAAGATCTAGCTGAGTGTATCACTGCCTACGAGTGGCACACTATAATAAAGCTCCTTTTGTTACTACGCTTTTAGGGTGAACAGTCCTGACATATATTAAACACACCTCTTTATCTTAGGCATAATAACAAATGAACATAAAACAAATGTTCTTATAAACTGTTTTTATTACAATCAAAAATAACTGTGTACTTCCATCAAAGAAAGGAGTTAGACGTGGGTTTAATTACATTACAGGAAAAAAAACAATGAATTAACGGGTACGCCCGCATTGTTCGTCATCATTTTCCTGAGTCCGGAATCCCACGCAGATTGCTAAAATTGTCCGCGTGTGCGATGCTTGGACGACGCTCTCATACCAGAGCCATCCAAGTGGAAGCTACAAAGGTGCGACTGGCTCCCTGTCAGTGGTTTTCCTTTAGTGTTTTTTTGAGTTTTGTCCATCATTTTAACTCAGCTACACCGTGCTGATGAATACCAATTAATCAGAAACACGTGTCCACGGTTTGCATCTTTCTGCCATTTGCAATTTTTGCATTTTCCGCCGTGCAATTTTCTTTATGCGGGCGTACCCGTTAATTCATTGTTTTTTTTTTTACTGTAATGTAATTAAACCCGCGTCTAACTCCTTTCTTTGTTCGTATTCATTTTCCTGGGTCCGAAATCCCATGCAGGTTGCTATAGTTGCCCGCGTGTGCGATGCTTGGACGACGCTCTCATACCAGAGCCATCCAAGTGGAAGCCACAAAGGTGCGACTGGCTCCCTGCCAGTGGTTTTCCATTAGTGTCTTTTTTGAGCTTTGTTCATCAATTTAACTCAGCTATACCGTGCTGATGAAGACCAATTAGTCAGAAACACGTGTCCACGGTTTACATCTTTCTGCCATTTGCAATTTTTGCATTTTCCACCGTGCAATTTTCTTTATGCGGGCGTACCGTTAATTCATTGTTTTATATATGTATATATATATATATATATATATATATGTATACATATTCACAGATACTATTAAAAAAACTACCTTTCCTACCTACATCCAACAAGAAATTTGACTAAATAATAGTATTCACACTAGTAGTATTAGAAGCAAAAAATATTAATCAAAAAGAAAACTGACATTCAAAAAAATAATTCCCTCCAGTTATTATTGCTACATGTTTGTACCTTTGTTTCCTGTTGTTAATTGTTGTGACCCACCCTGTATAGTCAAAGTCTGTAAGTGACTACATAATATAACAACACGGCTCTGCACATTTCTCGAATGTCATGGCCAAGTAGATGATTTTCTCTTTGCGTGAGTGCAAAGAATCATTCCGCTACCATTTGAGCAATGTCGAAAGAAATATTTAGTTGAAAAAAAAACCGTTAACAACGGATACTTTTTGTGGCATTCAGCACAAAAGGAATTGTCAAAAAAGAAATATTTAGTGCTTTTTAAATTTACTTTTATTTCTTCTCATATAATACCGTAGATAACGGACTTAAAGTAGAAACATTAATAGAATTTTCGACATAAATGTCGTGTTCGCTGTTCCTAATCCATTTGAAATTTATCGTCTCCTTTATAATAATATTCAATTTAAAAATGCGTTGATTCGAAAATGAAGAGGGAAAATTTAATCAAAGCCATTTGAATGTCGATCGTGTTTGAAGGCCCTTATCAGATCCTACTGCGATTTTTAACCTTCAGCCCTTTTTCTGCTCTAGGTTCAATCAGTGGTGGCTCAACTGTCTGACTTAAAAAAGCGACCCTCTTTAATATCTTACGGTTGGACAGCTAGGATTTTGGTGGGCTTCGTTTTATACCAAATGGTTGCACTCTTCATTCCATTTCATTTTATCTGTTAGTCGCGGGATTCATTACACGGAACAGATAGTTTTAGCTTTGCTATATTTGACAGTTTTTTTATGCCAGATAAAAAGCGTGGAAAAGGGACACGCATAAACGTTTGATGGATTTTAAAATTAAATAATGCCTGTTTGGAATAGAATACTATTGGCTTGAATATACAGAATGAGTCAAAACAATCCAAGTATCTCAAAAACTACTGGTTCGATTTCAATAAAATTTGATGCGGGGGACATTATATTTCATAATATGGTTTCAATAATAAACGCAAAATTCAGTGTTTGTTGTAACAAATATCCTCTTTATTGTGATTTCTTTTAATACACGGACCAAAAGGGGTGAAAAAGTATCCACAGATTCTAAGTTTTGTCTGAAATTCGTTAATTACTTGTTCTAAAAATGTAAAAATTTGGGACATTGTTCCCAACCTAACTCTCTACTAGATACCATAATAACTGTTGTGGTACTGGTAACTAATTTTTTTATTGTGCAGTAAAATTGTTATGGTGGACACTAAAAGACACCTGGTCTCTTAATACAATTTGCGACAAATTATATTTTATATTACATACATTTTAGAGGATTGATCACGCCCCTAAATAAGTAGCAACTGCTAATTTACAAACTGCAGCTGGTTAGTGTGGGGTTGTATTACTTTGTGTTCAATTAGCATAGTAAAATATCCAATATTAGTTTAAATTGCGAAACTGTTAATGTCATGAAAGCCGAAGATTTGAATAAAAATTCAAATTAAAGTAAATGTTCAAACTGATGTCCATTATGTTTGATACATAAATTACACCTCTTCATAACACTCCGAACTGCATTAATAATATGAAGATTTGAAATGGAATTCATACAATCTATAAAGTTCATTTATGTCGGTACTGGTTTTCTTGTACAATTTATCTTTAATGTGGCACCAAAAGAATAAATCCATTGGCGTTAAGTCTGGTGATCGTGGTGGCCACCTCACTGGTCCGTTACTTCCCATTCAGTTATTTCCAATATTGGTATTTAATAATTCTGAAACGGTTCTGATATTATGAGGTAGTACACCATCTTGTTGGAAGAACTTATTTCTTGCCTCAACTAAGAGTAGATTGTCCATAAATTCCTCCTTGTGGTTAAGATTTCGTAGTACCATTGGCAATTAAGATTTTCTTGATACATGTGTTATGTTAAAACACAATTGCCACATAGAGCACACCAAACACTAAAATCAAAGCGTCCCTGAGATAGCACACCAACGGTACGGTGAGGGTTTATATCAGATCAATAATGCTCGTTATGCTTGTTGAAAATTGCGGCACTGCTAATTTAGGCTTCATCTGTCCAAACTACATTTTTAGAGAAGAATGTATTTTTTTGACTTTATTGACGATACCATATGCAAAACTCCAATCGTTGCTGTGGATCGTGCAGGTGATGTTGTTTCCTTATAGTATAAGGACTGAATTTGTGTGTCTTCAAAATACCCAAAACTCGACTTCTTGATATCCCAGAATCAGCTTCAATTTGACGATTTGAAATTGAAGGATTTGCAACCGCCATTCCAATTACTGTTATAGAAGTTGCTTCAGCATCTTCAATGTTGTAATTTTTTGGTCATGGCTCGTTGAAGGACCCACAAGTAAATGAGATTTTCTTGTAACCTCTTAATAATAACTTTATTAGGTTGACTTCTTTCTGGATAGCGGTTGAAATATATTTCGGATGTAATGTCACAATTGTATTACTTTGAATAAAGCATTCTAGCTAATCATATTCTTTGTAATTTTCGTGAGACATTTTCACTTTTATGATTAAATTGGGTGTAATTATGACGGAAACAAAATTATTAATATGCAATTTACTGACAAACGGATAAATACTGTCATAGATGACACGCCTACTTGGAATAAATATAAAAAGCCGCAAAAAGTAATCTACTAAAAGATTATTTTCGCTATTGAATACTTACACATCAAAAGCGACCACACATATAATATATAATTTGAAGGAGAAAAAATTTCCTTTTAAACTAAACCATAGCCAACTATGATTCCCATTTTAAAAAATACAATTTTATGCCATAACTCGAAATTGCACCTTTTTTTAAATTTTATCGACGCCACTGTATTATACAGATAAAAGTGCCTCAAGAATATAAAAGTTGTTTTTTCATAACTTTACAAACAATCAAGATATTGACGTGTCTAAAAGTCGAAAATCGAACTTTTGTTTATAACTCGAAAACAAAAGATGATAGAAAATTTTTTGTTTTTGCCAGGGGAATTTGTCTCAAAAAAAGATCGAGAGTGTGTCTTCCATTTTTTTTGTATCACTTACAGTTACCGAGTTACCCTGTACGAACATTGAAATTTGCCTATCCTGTAGAGCAAAACTGTCAAATTGCTATTTATTTAATATTAGGGGTTTGTTTTACTTTTATTATGTATCCATATTAATATAAAAAATATGAATGGTTACTGATATAAACCTCTGCGAACATTAATTATCCCTCTCTGCGTCCAACTCTTTACTAAAAAAGCTTGGTCCTGCTAGGGTTAGAAACCCAAATGATTCACAAAAGTGAATTGAAGTGATAATCAGGCTTTGGTGATCGAAAGAGAAGTTGGAGGTATGTAATATTTTTAATAAAATGAATTCCAATCGCACGCCAGTAGAGAAATCAACTGTTTGCAGAATTTTTAACAAATTAAACCAAACGGGGAATGTCAATAATTTTAAAAAGTCAAGGCGTCTCAAGACAGCCACAAGCAACGGCGCAAGTGGATCTGCATTCCTTAACAAGGCAGATTGCTCGTGATTTAGTTTCACAAAGTTTGGTGGTAAAGGTTCTGAAAAAGGAAAAACTTCATCCCTGCAAGATGAAATTGGTGCAAGAATTGTTAGATGATGATTTTAATAGGTATCTAGAATTTTGTGAGATAATTTTTAAACTGTGTAATACCAACCCGAATTATGTTAATAAAATTCTATTCACGGATGAGTCCACATTTTCTTTAAGCGGCGAAATCGATCGGCATAATTGCCGGTATTGGGCTCAAAAATATCCCCATTGGTACCGGGAGGTCCATTGGTCCTTTTTCCTCGAAGGAAATTTAACTGTTGACTTGGAACTTCTTATAGAACAATGTTGTACCGGTTGTTACTGCTTTCTATATCAATCCAGGTTAGACGTTTCCATCTAAACTTGAGTTAGTGATTAATGACTACAGTGAATTTTGCTGGTAGGTAATAACAGATTCCCAAAATATTTGATTCCAACAAGACGGTGCTTCGCATGATGCACAACAAGTTCGTTTGCTTTTAGACAACGTATTTGACTGGTCTGCTAGATACCCCGACCTGGACCCCCTCGATTTTTTCTTCTGGGGTAACTTAAAGGACATAGTGTATAAAACTAAACCAGACAATTTAGACAAATTAAGAAATGGGATAGAAACCGAAATAAGACAAATAGAAAGATCGGACATTCCTCAAAATGTATTGAATTACTTTAAAAATCTTAGGCATATTACCAAGAAGTAAATGGACATCAGCTTGAACATTTAATTTGTATTTAATGAAATATGCAAATTTACTGTCTTTGATCAGGAACAATTGAGCACCCGATAAATACAGCCATGTTTATATCAATTTATCTTAATTAAACTTTTTTCCGTCAACAATAACTAACACCGTGCACGAATAAAGAAAGCCACGATATAATATCGTTCGAGAGACGCATACTGCAATACATGTGTCTTAAAAGTAACCATTCGTCAGGGACGTGTTGATCTAATGTCATTTCGTGGTAAAAGGCGTATCGGGGCGAAGTTAGGGTGTACGCTGGAGGGTTAAACTGATCCGACAGCTTGGCACGCCCCCAACACTGATACAAACTATCCTTGCGTTTAATTTTATTTGTAAAAGTAAAGTTTGTTTGTAACCAGACCAACTTATCTCTCCCCCATTCAGCGTTCTTAAAGTTTCTGGATGTGTGGGCGAGGAAGAAATGGAGGGGTTTATAAATCTGATTCTGTTAGTTGACGTGAACATTGATTTAAAATTTTCCATATATAGGCAATGTATAATTATATTATACAGGCCAGGGCGATTCCTAATTAAATTCTTTCTAATTTAAAATTTATTGGTGGTATTTGTTTATGTTGTATTACTTCAACCGATTTCCTG
Organism: Rhamnusium bicolor; assembly: GCA_029963845.1. NCBI lineage: Eukaryota > Metazoa > Arthropoda > Insecta > Coleoptera > Cerambycidae > Rhamnusium > Rhamnusium bicolor. The sequence goes on along the minus strand of JANEYF010004873.1, from coordinate 44,594 downwards.
TGGCAAATATTATGTTAAGGGAATTAGTAGATGTTTTATCTACCAATACAGGTAAATATTTTGTAATTCCTTATCAATATGAACAAAAAATGCTGGCAATATTCAGCTTGTGATCATATTTATTGACAAATTAAAGCCATATGTTCAAATTAAATTTTGTATTATTTATCCTAGTTATTATGTAACAGTAAAATTTTTGATCGCTCCGTATTTGACATAAAAGAAAATTTAAGTTTATTTTTGACCCTGCTGGTTATGGAATCTCTAACGCATAATTAAATAGTAGCCATATGGTCCTAGTGAATACCTTTATAACGAGATGGAGAGGAGAAAAAAGACGCGAGAAATAAACAAGTTTGTGGAAGTTGGCAGAAGCCGGCCGGACTCGGTTGGGGAATATTGCTTGAGTTTGAGCACACGTGTTCCCATTTTATGTTGTATCTTAAATATGATTGTTTATTGATTAATATAAAATCAATATTATTTAGTTTTATAGAGTGTGACTTGGTAAGCTTAGTGAAGTGATTGTACAAATCCTTAGTCTTTGGTGATACCCTTGTAAAATTTGTCACCTGTGAAGAGGTCTAAGGTGCAAACACTGTGAATATAGCCATTTTTATTTCACCGCCAAGAATTCCAGTAAAGGAGCACTGCCTCAATGTGTACAATACTGCATTATATGTTTTTTCTTAGAGCGAGGCTACACGGGCGATTGTTTTTCGTACGACGCGTCGGACGACTTTCTAGTCGAATGACAGTGAGTGGCTACATGAGCGTTTTGAACAACAGAATAGTCAGTCGTTAAATATGGATGACGATGAAGTAGCGGTGTTTGTACACATGGCCATGAAAGTTATTAAAAAGAAACGCAAACGTAGATGGTGGGTACATCCTATAAATAATGAAAGATATTTGAATGGTTGATTTATACAATTTTTGGGCAGCTAAGAGCAGATGATCAGAAATTTTTTAATTATTTTCGTATATCTCGATCTTCCTTTGATGAACTGTACACTAAAATGAAAAATGATTTGACTTTCCAAAACACTAATATGAGACTTGCAATTTCCGCTGAGGAGAGATTAGCTACGACTTTACGGTAAGTACCTAAGTATACATATTTATTTGAATTTACGTAACAGGAAAAATATTATTAAAATGAAATTGGCAAATCCAATACTAACACTAACAGATAAAAAACTTAGGAAATATATAAATATTTTTTCCCCAGATTAACTAGATCTGATTTAAATTCCTAGACATCATTCTTGAATACTTTGAGTAGTAGTATAGACGTAAAAGTGAAAAACAATAAAATATTATAAAAACTTTTATTAATTAATCTAATAAGCAAAAATAAGAATGAACAAAATTTACATAGTATTTAAATCTTGTGAGGAAAATTGAGAAAAATTTGAGTAGTATGAACCGGCTGAAGACCCAGGTCGACTAATTTTTAGACCAGCTTGCATTGCTGTAGTTGTGGGACATCATACTTGAAATATAATAATTACTTTCACGTGGAGAATGCGGAACATTTTGGGTATTATTGTTTTGATTCGATTCCATATTTTTATATTTCTGTAGAAGTTGCATAACTTCTATGCAAACGAAAGTTTACGGTCGTTTCCCAACTCCTTTACAGAAGGAAGGAAAGAAAGTTAAAAAAAAATACACAGTTATGTAGAGAATTGAAAGACCTTTCAAAAGATGTATCACCCCTTTGTCATTTGAATTTTTTTGAGAGGGTGACCATGTAGGATAGAGGGATGATGATAGTTATATAAGTATTACATTAAAATATGTCCGCCTTGGAAACAAGGTCGACGTTTCACCAATTTTTAAAAAAATTTATCTCCAAAGTTATTCAGGGTGCCTACTTTTGGTTGGGACACCCTGTATATATGTATGTATATATATATATATATATATATATATATATATATATATATATATATATATATATATATATATATATATATATATATATATATATATATATATATATATATATATATATATATATATATATATATATATATATATATATATATATATATATATATATATATATATATATATATACATACATATATATACATACATATATATACATATATACTATATAAATATATATACAGGGTGATCTACCACGAGTGTGCCAAACTTCAGGGGCTGGTAATTTATCAAAAAATAAATGAACTTTCATTAATCAACATATGTCCTAAAACGCATAATAAGGGAGCTACAACCCCTTGAAGGGGGTTGATGAATATCAATTTTTCGATTATAAGTCCAATATGGTGGTGATTAAAGAAATGAAATTTTCGGCCCCGATGTAGCCGCATAAAAGTACAAATTCGTAATTAACAGCTGCTTTATATGAGGTAGTTTTGAGGGGGTAGGGGTAGTTTTTACCCTAAACTATTTTCTTTGACATCACTTCCGAAGCAAAACTTTTAAATAACATTATTTCCCATGCAATAACTCAGAAAAATGTATTTTCAAAATTTCTGTCACACCAGCCGTTTTTGAATAATTTGCGTTTCAACGGCAATAGGGTTTTTTCACGTGAAATAAACAACATTTTTATTACAAAATTAAAAATCAATGTACAACACAGAAATAACGTACTTAATAGCTAAAAAGAGTAACTGTTCAAAATGACCTCCTTGAGCACGAATACACGCCACACAACGACGAATAACTGAATTATTAATTTCAGCCATGTCACCATTGTTTGTGATATAAGCTATACTATTATTGATCCTTTCCATCAAGTGCTGAATATTATTTATTTCCTCAAAATAAACTAACTGCTTCATATGCCCCTAGAAATAAAAATCTAGAAGTTTGAGATCGGGAGAGCGAAGAGGCCATGAAACAGGATCACAGTTACCAATCCAGTTATTTCCAAAATTCCGATTCAACCATTCATTCACATGTCTTATTGCCATTCAACGCAAATTATTCAAAAACGGCTGGTGTGACAGAAATTTTGAAAAGTACTTTTTTCTGAGTCATTGCATGGGAAATAATGTTATTTAAAAGTTTTGCTTCGGAAGTGACGTCAAAAAAGTTTGGGGTAAAAAAACTACCCCCTCACCCCCTCAAAACTACCTCAATAAGGCAAGCTGTTAATTAGGAAATTTGTAATTTTATGCGCCTACATCGGGGCCGTAATGTATGAAAATTTCATTTTTTTTTAATCACCACCATATCGGACTTATAATCGAATAATTGGTATTCATCAACCCCGTTTAAGGGGTTGTAGCTCTCTTATTATGCGTTTTAGGACATATGTTTATTAATGAAAATCCATTTATTTTTTGATAAATTACCAGCCTCTGAAGTTTGGCACACTCGTGGTAGATCACCCTGTATATATATATATATATATATATATATATATATATATATATATATATATATATATATATATATATATATATATATATATATATATATATATATATATATATATATATATATATATATATGATTAAATATGATTTGAAAGAAACAACTACTCAGCGGGCAAATACCCCGACCTGCATTGAATTACACCCTCAAATCATGATAGATCGATAGCCAATATCATTTGTTAATTCCCAACCAGACATAGATCGATTTCGAACTTATTTGTTCTCTTCAGTATGCCATAGGTTATGGAACAGACAAATGATAGTGGCCAACCTGCTAGTTATATACTAACTATGGTGAAGTGAATAGTGGTGAGAGGTATGGAAACTTCTCATATGGTCTGAATGCTACTATCCGACCGACATCGTCGATGTCTCTGTGGCGGATAGCGACTTGCATCACAGCAAGTACCGAGAGCGGCAACTCCTAGCCCAGGTGGACTAAACTAATGTGATTAAATATGATTTGAAAGAAACAACTACTCAGCGGGCAAATACCCCGACCTGCATTGAATTACACCCTCAAATCATGATAGATCGAAAGCCAATATCATTTGTCAATTCCTAACCAGACATAGATCGATTTCGAACTTATTTGTTCTCTTCAGTATGCCATAGGTTATGGAACAGACAAATGATAGTGGCCAACCTGCTAGTTATATACTAACTATGGTGAAGTGAATAGTGGTGAGAGGTATGAAACTTCTCATATGCAGGTCGGGGTATTTGCTATCCGCTGAGTAGTTGTTTCTTTGGCAAATCATATTTAATCACATTAGTTTAGTCCACTTGGGCTAGGAGTCGCCTGCTCTCGGTACTTTGCTGTGATGCAAGTCGCTATCCGCCACAGAGACATCGACGATGTCGGTCGGATAGTAGCATTCAGACCAAATGAGAAGTTTCATACCTCTCACCACTATTCACTTCACCATAGTTAGTATATAACTAGCAGGTTGGCCACTATCATTTGTCTGTTCCATAACCTATGGCATACTGAAGAGAACAAATAAGTTCGAAATCGATCTATGTCTGGTTGGGAATTGACAAATGATATTGGCTTTCCATCTATCATGATTTGAGGGTGTAATTCAATGCAGGTCGGGGTATTTGCCCGCTGAGTAGTTGTTTCTTTCAAATCATATTTAACCCACATTAGTTTAGTCCACCTGGGCTAGGAGTCGCCGCTCTCGGTACTTGCTGTGATGCAAGTCGCTATCCGCCACAGAGACATCGACGATGTCGGTCGGATAGTAGCATTCAGACCATATGAGAAGTTTCATACCTCTCACCACTATTCACTTCACCATAGTTAGTATATAACTAGCAGGTTGGCCACTATCATTTGTCTGTTCCATAACCTATGGCATACTGAAGAGAACAAATAAGTTCGAAATCGATCTATGTCTGGTTGGGAATTGACAAATGATATTGGCTATCCATCTATCATGATTTGAGGGTGTAATTCAATGTAGGTCGGGGTATTTGCCCGCTGAGTAGTTGTTTCTTTCAAATCATATTTAATAACATTAGTTTAGTCCACCTGGGCTAGGAGTCGCCGCTCTCGGTACTTGCTGTGATGCAAGTCGCTATCCGCCACAGAGACATCGACGATGTCGGTCGGATAGCAGCATTCAGACCATATGAGAAGTTTCATACCTCTCACCACTATTCATTCCTTAGTTAGTATATATATATATATATATATATATATATATATATATATATATATATATATATATATATATATATATATATATATATATATATATATATATATATATATATATATATATATATATATATATATATATATTGTGTGTATATATATATATATATATATATATATATATATATATATATATATATATATATATATATATATATATATATATATATATATATATATATATATATTGTGTGTATATATATATATATATATATATATATATATATATTAAATTCGTTTTCCGGGTATACTCCCGCGTAGGTGATAGGCCCCGAGAGGGACCGTGGTTGTCTGAACGACGTTTCAGTTCGAGTTGCAAGAAGCCGCAGTAAGCAGTTATCTGTTAGAACCTGAAGATGGCAGATGAGATTCTGCCCGAGACGTCGTTCAGACAACCACGGTCCCTCTCCGGGGGCTATCACCTATGCGGGAGTATACCGGAAAATATTTTTAACATTCACCACCCGCGAAAACCTGAAAACAACATATATATATATATATATATATATATATATATATATATATATATATATATATATATATATATATATATAAATATATATATAATCTGCACCGTTTTGCGGTTGAACAATTATAAATGGTGTTGAGATATTTTAAAATTCTTATGGAAAACATATATCCACTGTGGTGCGTTATATCGAAGAAAACTTTCCACATCTTTCTGAAGCAAATTACACGTGTGATGGTAAAACTTCAAAAGACTTTTATGCCGCATTTTAAGTAGCGTTGGAACAAGGCAATAAGGTCTAAAGATGCATTTTTGAAAAGATGTACTATTCAGTCATTCGGCTTGATGAAGATTTCCATGTTCAATTCGATGTGTAAGGATTATGAAGCGTCATCCCAGCGAAGCAAACACAGGAAATCAGTAAAGCTCTTTCGGGACTCTGGACTTGATCATATTCATCATTCTTACATACAAGGACTGAAATCTATTGGTGAAGTAAAACAGGTTGCCATTATTGATAAATTACATTTTGCATCATCAGAAATCTTGGATATAGTTGATAAAGGCTTACTGGAAAGATCATCTACATTGCTCTATTCTAACGAAGAGGCTCAAATATTACTCGATTTAGATTTAATGAAACAACAATATGAGTATTTACGAAGTTGTATTATGAGCAAAGGTTTTAATCTGTTTTCCACGTATAAGTAGATGTTAGAAGCTAAAAAGAAATGTTACCCCAATGATGTGACAATAACCGATATAAGTGTAAAGGTAACATTGCAATCTCTTTTAAATTACACAGCCAATAGACTACTAATGCTTGATTCACTTAACCTATCTGATGGGACAGGATTGATTTTATATAGTAAGTGGGGATTTGATGGATCTTCTGGACAAAGCGAATATAAATAAATTTTAGCAGGCGAAAGTGAACTAATATCGGATTCCTATTTATTGATATCTTCGCTTGTATTACCTACTTAAGCTTGTTAATGAAAGCAATGGCAATAACATCTGGCAAAATCCATTATCTTCATCAACACGATTTTGTTGGCCTATTCTCCTAGAATTTGTGAAAGAAACTCCCATGAAAACCCGAAGTATTGTTGTAGAAATTGAGTCACAAATACTAACATTGACACCTTCCTCCGTAATCAAAAATGAAGTAAGATATTCTATAAAATACATCTTATACTTTACTATGATAGACGGTAAAGTAGTTCAAGTCTTAACAAATACACCATCGAGTGCTACATGTAATGTATGCTTAGCTAAACCAACAGAAATGAATGATCTTGCACATATGACGCAAAAACCAGAAAGACGAGAAACATTCAGATTTGGGCTCTCTACTTTACATGCTTAGACTAGATTTATGAAGTTAGTTCTTCACATATCTTATAATATCATTTACAAAATGGTTCGCAACAACCGATGAACATAAGAAGCAAAAAAAATGCTACCAAAAAACTTATACAAGAATATTTTAGAAATGATTTAGGTTTAATAGTAGACAAACCTCGTAAAGTTAGTGGGAATAGCAATAACGGAAATACAGCAAGGAGGTTTTTAACAATTTTACCTGTTTATCTAAGTCTAAAATAACAGGAGTTGATAAACAATTGATTAAACGATTTTATATTATACTTCAAACTATGTGTTGTGGTAAGACTAGTAACGCAACAAAGTTTAGCAATTACACACATATTACAGCTAAGCTCTATGTAAGAAAATATATTGCTTATGCTTATTCCCGCTTCAGTTCACAAAGTTTGGATACACGGTGAAAACATAATTAGATACAATGCCATTTTACCTCTTGGACAATTATAGGAAGATGTTCAAGAATGTAGAAACAAAGATTACAAAAAAATGAGACTTCATCATTCTAGAAAGTGTTCCAGGTCAGCAACTAACGAAGATGTCTTTCACAGTTTATTGTGCATATCCGATCCATTCATAATAAGCATTAGACACCAACCTTCACAGAGTTACATGAAACTCGATGAGGAAGTTTTGAATTTACTAGATACATCAAATTAATATTTCTCCTTCTCTGTAGTATAAGGCTGCATTTTACTATTTATTCCACAGTAATCTTTACCTTATTTTTTTAAACGCAGGTTACTCAATGTATCACAAATTATATATTATTTACATAATTCTACTCATTTATGCTACAACTGTATACTTCAACTAAGCCTTCATAATATCAAATATCTGTATTGTAAAACGGATAATCAGAGACTTAAAGCTTGTAGTGAAAATCACGATAAATTGTGCAAAAATGGGTTTGCAGTCCGCCATGTTGAATCTTACACCTATGATGTCATATTCGGATTCAGCGGCCCAAAAAATCCTTATGTCCTACATTTCATGATAATAGACAGAAAAATAAAATTTGCGACACAATGTTAAATATATTTTTTTATATATTTTTTTTAAATAAACAATTTATAATATTTTTATAAATTTTCTTTGTTCACATTACACTTTAACCTTTTCCTCATATGCATACTAAATTTTATATAAATTTGTCTAATAATAACAAAGTTACAGATTTTTGACAGAGAAATGTCTGTTTTGTACCACTGTGTGAAGCCCAAAATTCCTAACTCTACGTGCCACTTCAACTTCTACAACCAAAAATAATAGATGGAGGCAATTATATGGTGTGGCGCTTTGCACAGACAATTTTCCATAGGCAGCAAAGTTACGGAGTACAAACAATCAAAGAGCCATAGAGAACCTACCCTTATTTAGGCTTCCAATATACTACAGTTTACTAGAAACAGAGATATAAAGAAGACATTCATATCTCATCTAGTCGTGCATTTTCCAAATACTTTTATATCCTTTATTTAAGAATTAGTGGACAAACAATAATTATAAAATAAGAATCCAAATTTTTTGGATAGAATTTCTTCATTACCATTGTAAACTTTATGAAATTTAAAAATATTGTATGATAATAATGTAAATTATAGAAAAACGCAAAGTGCAAAACTCATCACTATGTTTTTGGGTTATTAAAAACTTTAGAAGAATTTTGAATTTAATATAGCCTAAGAAAAAATTGATTGGGCTTCATTTATAATGCTTGTTTTATAGTTAGATACATAATAGAACATGTTAAGTATGAAAAAGTAATAGATACATATATACGTAATTAAAATACTAATAGGTAATATGGAAACCTGACCTATTTATGTAATCATTTTCTTAACATTCTATTTTTGCTTTATATATATTATTTGATTGTGTAATACAAAATTAATAAATGTAACGTTTTAAATAATTATGTATAAACACTATACATAATGTCACGATCGCCTTTCTGGAGGACAAGCATGACATGAGGGTCACTTAACTTGCGAGACGTTTTCGTTTAAATCAAAGATTAATAATCTCTGGTTTAAATACACAAATTGAAACAGTACATTGTGACGCGAGATGTCTGAGTGAAGATCTTCAACTCAACCTGCACATTGTTTTCATTTTTATCATCGGCGCATGCACCAATTATGTGAAGACGTTTCTTCTTGCCAGCCATGGGTATGAGGTATACCTAAATATTTATGTAATTATTAGTTGAATCGAAGTTCTTGTTGCAAAATAGAACTTTTGAAATCGTATTTGTAGACTACTACTATTTAGCCTACAGTGATAAAAAGAAGGCGCAAATACAGTAAAACATGTGACAATTACTTTCAGAAATTGTGATAGTGTTACATGGGAACAAAATGTTTAATCAGATAGGTATTCGCAGACGGCAATGTCCAACTACAATTATTCTTAATTATTATGAAACCCTTTATATAATACGATTGTAATATCGTTATGTTTTGAGTGAGTTATTACTATACCGCACCAATGTGATAATATTGACGGAAAGGGTGGAATTACAGAGAATAGGCAATTGTTTTCAAGGATAATTGAATCACGGAACAAACATTTAACGAGCATTCAGCAATCTCTTTAAAAATATAATTTTGCTATTATGGTTTAATGAATAGATGCTAACGACGTAACATTTTTAATACTTATCAACATAGTTGTTTTCAATTTATACAGGGTGTTTTGCAACTCGATGGTTATAGCCAATATACATATTCATGACAACTTCTTCTAAATTTTCGATATACACTAGATAGTTAGGCCACCATATTATGGAGGCATATTCTGAGTTAGATCTAAAAAGAGTTGCGTACAACAGTTTTGTTGTATCAATATTCTTAAAATTTATGATGTTTAAGTCGAGAGATTTATAAGTTTCAGCTGTTATATGAATAGTGTGATTTGAGAAAGATAATTTTTTATCAAAGATAATAATTTCAAGATCGAAAAAACTATCAGGTCTACCAAGGATGTGAATGATTTAGGGTAATCTGCTTTGTCATGTAAGACATAATATTACATTTGAACACATTCAAAGGTAAATAATTATTGTTGATGCGTCAATCATGTAGAGCATTAAGGTTATCTTGTAGTATGAGTCACTTTCACTTATTTTTGTTTCTGAGTAAATTTTCAAATTGTTAGCATATAGATTAAATAACAGTCGTTCCAGAATGCACCCCTGCTCGAACCTATTCAGTTATGTTCAGTTAATTCCACTCCTTAAATCCTGAAAAGTCTCCCCACCTGTATCACTTTGCATTATTTGATACAAGGGATAAAAACTACCGTTTTAGTATTTTAACTTTATCACAACTATAATACTTTTATTGAAACAAAAAAACTAAAAAAAGAAAAATGCAACAGTTAGTTTTTTTATCAAATAAGGTATTTTCGATGATTAGGTTGAATCCTTAGGGAGACAGGATTAATGGATTAGGGGGTTGAATGCGTCTTTACGACATTAACTTGCTGAAAACGAAAAATTGTTTATTGGTGTAATTTACAAAAGTATTCGGTCCATAAAATTGGTTAATAGTGGCGTAGGCAATTTTTACTCCTCTTGCTACCATCTCAGCTATCAGCTTTGTGTTTGTGAAATAACGTTAGTAACTGACAAATTACCAGTGTTTTATATGTTTAATTTTATTCTAATTTTCTTTTTTTTTTATTTCATATATCACATTCTAGTTTCCTCTAAATAAAATTGTATTTGTATTAGTTACTAATTCAAAAAAATTATGCATAAAAAAAATTAGGTTTTATTTCTATTTATAGGTGCTTGTTTCTATACAGATATAACCACGAAAGGGCGAACACGGTCATGCATCAGCTGTGCTGAACCGCGCTTACCGATAATTGAGATAGACAGGCTCACGGAAAATTATGCAGGTCTTTAAAATCAATCATAAAGAAATTTTTATTGCTGCTCTAGGCAAAATAAAGAGGTTGAAGATTTTCACGACCACAGATTTTTTGCCTACCAAAAACGGCTTCCTTGAAATTGGGAACTTTGCCCCCAACATGTGATGCAGCGAGACAGCATTCCTACCAACTATAATTTTTTGGCTTAGCCATTATACATGTTTGTTCCATTTCAGGTTTACCAATGGTTAGGAAATAACTTGGAACTGGTGGACTGAGAATATTGCAAATGTGGGTCATCTCTGCAACTAGTTCTCAGTTAGTAGTTTAGCGATTGCTTGAGATATTACATCGTGTTCTCATAAGACTAGATGTCGTGCTGCTTGTAATTACCGACGATATAATTTGCGGTGTTCACCAATATGTAAATAGTGTTGAGTGTATGAACTCACGTGGTAAAGATAATGGTGGGGGAGGTTGACGCCTGGCAAGTAGGTTGCAGTTGGACCCTCTTTACCTATTCCCAGCTGTCCCCACCGCTATGTACTTCTCTTGCTCTCGTCGAATCTCTCCGATTTTCTAATGAAGGGCACGATGGCACGCAGTGTGAGGGAGCTCATCTCCTCTCTTAGAAGCGCCTCAGTACTGAAGATGCTATGCCTTAAACGAAGACTCCTAAACACTCCAAACTGTCCCAGAACGTGGTAAAATGTTTCTTCATTACTTCTGCATTCTGGGTCTTCCTCAACATCTATCAATGATAGATGTCTCCTAAGTCTACAGTGGCCTGCCAGAACTCCGATTTAGAGTCTTTCGACTCCGGCCCAGTGATCAAGCGCATCTCGACTTGTTCGGCCCAGTTACAAAATATCGAGTTTGCCTACAGGCCCTATTGATCTTCAAATACTTTAGTGTTTCGTGGGCTCACTTATTGAAGGTCGTCGTGACCTGTATTCTTGTGATGCCCAATATAGACTCATATCCGAGACAGAGCTCCTCAGCTCCAAGTCTAGCAAGGGCAAACTCACATATTAACATATTTAAAAAGAACATATTGAATAAGAGATTGAATATTTCTATTATAGTTTAATAATAAATTAGAAGTAAGAAGTACAGTTTTTTTTTGTAAATCCGCACTTTATACATTTCACCTCTAATTTTGTTAGAAAATGACAGAAAATTAAAAGTAGGTATATTATAAAAAGAGGATAATCCTTTCAATTTGTATATTTGAGTAATATTTAGATTATCCTTATACCCTGAGGAGTAAAGTTATGAATACCTCAAATATAACATCGATAGAAAATTTTATTCCCTATATTTTTGTTCTCGGTTTTTCCAAAAAAACGTAATTTTCGTAAAAAAAAACTAATCATCTATGAAAAGTCACATTTTGGTTATCTCAAAGTTAAATATATTCTTTCAGTGGTATGCACACAGGTATTATAATTTTATTTCGTAAATTAGGGAGTATGTAAGTATTTTAAATTATTAATCAGTGCCATTTTCTAGATAAAATGATGAGCAGGAAACAAATGAAACTGAAGTAAATTCGGTTACTGCATCAACAATTAGACCAGTCAAATTAAGCAAAAATCAAGCCCATTTTCACTATAATTTCCAACCATTCCCGACCAATACCATTCGATTCAGTTTTTTTTTTGAATTCTCATGGTCAATTTTGCCGTAAGTTATATGAGCAAGAATTTAATTTAAAAACAATTAAAGTTGTGAAAATGATGAAAATCGATGTTTCTAAATATTCAACTTCAAACGCTGCGAATACGGCAACAGATAGAGAAAAATTGCTCAGAAATTTTTTTATAGAGCGTTAAATTCCCTTCAAAAAACTCCACCACGGCATATCTCTACGATGAATAGTTAAGGCGTTACAATGAGTTACTGCGTATAGTTAACTTTAAAATGTGTTCATGTATATTTGTACAATGGGCCCGTTGTACCCAGAGGAGGAAGGTAGTCTAGTTTGGAACACCTGCTTCTCAAGAATGCTAGGAGCGTATATGTAGATACCCTCGGGCACAGGGCACTATAGTACTTGGTATTATAACTTAATAATAATTTTCCAGGTCTTTGAATATGTATAAAAGTATATAATAATTATATCTAGATCAAAGAAGTGATAAATATATTTGCTAACGTTGTAAAAATAAGAAAATTATGAAAGATTTACAGCAAGACTACTTTAAAATGTTCTGCACAGGCGGCCATTACGCGGCGTACGAGTCTGTTGATCGCGCATGCGCGTTACTTGTACAGCTGACTGATATACAGCAGAAAAATAATAAATATTTAACTCATTGTAACGCCTTAACTATTCATCGTAGAGATATGCCGTCGCGGAGTTTTTTGAAGGAAATTTAACGCTCTATAAAAAAAAATTCTGAGCAATTTTTCTCTATCTGTTGCCGTTTTCGCAGCGTTTGAAGTTGAATATTCAGAAACATCGATTTTCATTATTTTCACAACTTTAATTGTTTATAAATTAAATTCTTGCTCATATAATGTACGGCAAAATTGACCATGAGAATTCAAAAAACATACTGAATCGAATGGTATTGGTCGGGAATGGTTGGAAATTATCGTTTTGAAAAACCCTTAATTTGACTGGTCTAAATGATTTTATTTAACAATCATTGTGTCGAATAATGATTTTTATTTAATAATCATTGTATTGCCAAGGAATTGAAACTTGTTGTTGATGGATGTTTATTGTGTTTTACTTGAATAGAGAATTTAATTTTGACAATCAGGCTGAATGTATTAGTTGCGCTTTACTGTCACCACTATTAGAATATTGTTCTTGTTATCGTGTCAACCCATATAAAATACCTAACATTATTTATCCTGAATGCCTATTCATTACAACGGGTAGCATTAAAATGTAACGCACTTTTAGCGAAGATATTAAAGTGTGTATAGAAGAAACAGCTACGATGTTAAATAAGCAAGTTTCTTGTCGAAAGATTTGCAGCATGATATAACAAGTTTCCTGATTCTTCGTATAATAACATACCCTCTCTAAAGACTATAACAAGCAGTTAGTTATAATCGCAATTTGCTTATAGGCGTTTCGCAGCTATAACCTCTCTTACTCGGTATTTAGCTCTGTATTGGAACGATTTCCTTTAGAAATATAATTAATTTTTATATTTTCACTGTTCACTTTAACTATCGATTTTAATTTACTTATAGAGAACAGTGTGTGAATTAGATAGTGAATAAAATTGTACCTATCATTTTAATAAAGAAATCTATTCAGTAATTAGCAGATGTTCTTAGAATGGTGTTTTTCATTTTTTACATCGTGTCGAAATGGATACGAAAAATAAAGTAACGATGCTAGTAGTTGGATAGGTAAAACCAACCCAGCGAAACTAGTCTAACGGCAAGAAGCTATGCAATTTTAGGCGAGGATTGTATAGTGTGGATATACTATCCGTTCGAGGCGATGTAAAAAGACGGTCCTTTGGCTATAAGATGATAGACAAATGATAAAAGATCCCTATTCGTTCACAAAAAAGAGGTTCAGCAAAATTTCCAGGTTGGGATAACACGTCTTCTGGCGTCGGAGATTAGTCTTGGTAGCGGAAATACACCAACGTTAAATAAACGATTATACAAATTTTAAGAAAATACCAAGTGAAATTACGGAGTTTCATGTTGTTAATACATAAATCAGCAATAAATATTTGCTCTATGGTAAGCATGTGTCATTACTTAAAGTCCGGATTCGAATATTAGATTCCAGGGAGCACGTACTCGTGACAGAAATTATCGCGTATTTTAATCAAAAATAAAGCGTTATAAATTTTTGCCAATTAATTTAACTTTTAATGTTCTCATACAACGAATCCACTCTTTTTTATACGTCAACAAGTAAATAACGCAGTTCCTATTACAACACAGTAAACAAATAAGCAGATGAAGAGAAATAATTATTTTAGGTATTTAGCACATATACAGTATAAGGAAGTATAGTAATCGTAATTTTTTTCAACCTCGAGATTTTGATTGATTTATACGTTTTGTACCCTTCTGATCCATTCTGACTATTTTCCGAATGATGTCTGTCTGTCGTGTGTGTGTGTGTGTGCGCGCGTGTCCGCGTGTGGGTGTGTGCGCGTGTGTGCATATGTGCGTGCGTGGGTGCGTGTGCGTGGCGTGCGTGTGTGTGTGCGTGTGTGTGTGTGTGTGTGAGGGTGCGTGCGTGCGTGCGTGCGTGCGTGTGTGTGTGTGGGACAATTTCGGAAAAAAGAATTAAAAATTTTTATTGCATTTCTGGACGAATCTCGACGAATTATAATTAAAAAACATAACGTTACGGAAAAAAATCTGTCTGCATAGTATCGCGATAGCAACCACAGTTTTTGAGATAAAGGTTTCAAATTTGGTACACTTTTTCTAAAGGCTAAAGACAATGAAAAATTCGGTGATGAGCAAAATTGGCCACTGGACCCAAACTTTTTTTATATTTGACTTTACAAAAAAAATATAAACTTCATGAAAGATTATAAATCATGTCTACTGTATCAAGCGAATAAAATATATTTTCAAAGTACTTAAAGAAAGCTGCTGTAAACTGAAATTTTGTACGCATTTGACCTCATAAAATGGGGTTAGGATAAATCTGGCTGTTTGACATTTGAAGTATCTAATTTAGTTACAAAATTTCAATATCAATAAGGTTATTAAGATATAACATGAATTATTATTGACAGTATCGAAGGACGCTGATAATTAATTATTAAAATTTTTTTATGAAACATTTCAAGGTACGTTTTTCAAATTTAATTGAGGTAAGTAAAGCATTAAACAGAATGATTTTTTTAGATCAGGATGATATATACTGGTATAAGAAAGTTATGTGCTAGCCATATCATATATTATTTCCATAAAGTTATGTTTTTTCATTATAATTTGTCGAGATTCGTCCAGAAATATTATAAAAATTTTTAATTTTTTTTTTCCAAAATTGTACCTTTTTTCTTCTGTCATTCATTCTGCGTCTCTTTTGGTGGTACCACATTCACCAAATTTAATGTGTCACCTAAAATGTTGTTGAAAATCTTAACTGCCAAATTTGGGAAGTCTCCCGTCCACTCACACAGAAACACACACATCCACACACACGCACCGACAGACATCATTCGGAAAATAGTCGGAATGGATTCAGGAGGGTTTAAAACATATATATCAATCAAAATCTCGAGGTCGAAAAAAATCACGATTACTACACTTCCTTATATTAGGTATAAGAAAGTAAAAATTTTCAAGTAAAAAAAGTTGTCTCCATTCTTTACCTTTATTTCTTTTCAATATACTGGGTATCTGTTTCGAAAGATAAAAAAGTTTCCCGCTTGCTATACTTACCTCTGCAAATTCTCACATTCTATTGACATAGCCTTAGAAAAAAATCCATATTCCTACATTTGATATTAATACATGTTGTTAACAAATATGTAGTGATGACACGGTAAAAATATTAGACCAGTTTATGTTCTTATTTTAAGTTAGAACGAGTTAAACGAAAAAAATAATTGTTTTAATTATTTAAAAAAATTTTCGTGAGTTGAAAACTCGTACCACACGGCGGTGGGTGGAAGGAAATTTCTTCCACCACCAGTTTTTAGTGCCACCAGGGCCCTGGGCAGCCATCGTAGCTGCGGGTTCGATTCCCGCCATCGACATGGGTAATATCGATAGGAATGGTTGTGTGTCCACGTGTAACCTCGCTCGTGGAGCCTCGGCTTTGGATTCGAAGGTTGTCTAATTCCTGTGGTGTTTATTTATTTATTTACTGTAATTTCTTGGTAAAGTTTGCTTTGATTCTAGAAATATGGTAAAATATTTGGTTTTATTATTTAAGACACAAACAACATTTTTTATTATTTCAGAACTGCATTACATTTAATTTTGTTTACTCTGTTAAAGTAGGAAAATAATATATATGTGAAAACTTTAAAAAAATATTTCCATCTCTATTCATCGATCTCTAAGAAATAACAAATAATAATAGAATTATTATAACTGAGAAATCGATAAGAAAAATTAAAGTGTAAAGTGAAAACGATTATGTAATTAATAATGATTTAAAGAAATGCACAGGAATTGTACGTCAAACGGTCAACATCATGAACATTTTCAAGTTTCTTACACGAATGTATTTGCGTGTTCGTGTGATAATAGCTAAATGCCAACCACATATCTATTTCACTGTTTTATCCTATAAAACATAGCACAGGGGGTCATTTCTGAAGCCATGATTCTACGCAAATATCGATTTCAACCCTAAGTTTATCAGATATGCTGAAATCAGGTTAGGGCGATTAGCAATAAAAACAAATTGCCGTTAGTATGTTCATGTTTAAGACAATGGAGGTTATACAAGCTTCTATAAAATCTCGACTTTTATGTGTATACTGTTTTCTCTAAGTTAAAGAGTATTTTAAATTAATTAAAACCAGTTCGGAGTTTGTTGCCAAGCTATTATTAGGGAGATCTAATTATGATAAAGTGACAAACAACTATAAATTCAGCTTTTGCTTTATCAACTATTAGGCAAACCTTTTCCCAGGAAAAAATACATTATTTATTGTCTAAATGAATGTTAGTACACATTTGATGTCAACATTTTATGTAAAACTAAAGTTAATCTGCTTTCAAGAAAACGAAATTACAAACACATAGACTGATATACAGACAAAAGTTTTTCGATAATTTTTGTGAAATGAATTTGTGAATAAACTTCATAAATAAAGTCTATACCCCCTGAAAATATACTTGATTTAAGTACATACATGTAAGTAAAAAAAAACATTTATTAAAATATGAAAAATTTAAATGCTGACTGCCAAAATCAAATCAAATAATATATACAGGGTATTCTAAAAGTAAACGGACATACGACAACGTGCATTCGAAACTATAAACAGAAAATTGTTAATATACAAACTTCAACATGGGATTTAGGGGTGTTGTGCTAACATGGTTGAATAATTATTTGATCGGTAGATATTAAGATACAAAAATTTAATATTTATTTTTAATATCAGTATAATATAGCAGTATAAGTTCTATACGAGTTGTGTTATAGAACCATATCTTATATATGTAAAAATGGTACGTTATTGTGGTCGATGTTAGAACTCGATTACTATGGGTAAATTTGCAACATGCTATGAATGCAAAGAGCATTTTTCATTTTAATTGCTCTGTAGAAGAAGGCCAATATAATAAGTTAAATGGAGGGAAAAGGAAAATCTGAAAATACAGCTTGTGCCTCAATAAAAAAGTAAATACCAGATCACAGAATATAGACATAGAAGAATCCTTAGATAACACATCCTTCCGAGATATAATCCAACAGTTAAAAAGTCTAGAGCATACTTATGCAAAGGAAATGAATCAGTTGAAGGATTCCATAAAATTCATGTCAGACAAATTTGATCAACAGCTTCTGGAATACAATAAGATGTCTACTACGTTAGTTGAAATAAGAAAAGAAAATGACTATTTAAAGCAACAGCTAAAACGTCAGCAAAAATCTATTGAAAATCTGGAACTAGCTGCGAAGGAGAAGAACCTAATTATTACAGGAATACCTAAACAAACAAAGGAAGAAGTTAAAGAAACAGTTATAGTGGTGGGTAAGGCAATGAATTTGGAAATTAGCAAAGTAGATTTAAATGAGGCTTATCGAATTAACAATGCAGAAGAGGCACCTATTAAAGTCTAGTTTAAAAACAAAGTTACGAGAGATAATCTACTACAATGCAGAAAACAAGTTAAAAATCTATTGGTTAGCTCTACAGGCTTACCTGGTAGAGACAACAGAATATTATGTAAATCGGTCAGAAACTGGAAAATGCAATCCGGCTATAAATTCTTATGGATCAAAGATGGTAAAATATTTGTTAGAAAGGACGAAAATCAGCGTGCTCACCATGTAAAAAGTCAAGATGATCTTCACAATTTGGAAAACTAAATAAGCAACGTATAGCTATTTTCACTTATAAATTTATAAACATCATACATTCGATAATAAAAGTAAAGAAAGCAAAATTATATTAAATTATATTAACATAAGAAGTATTCGAAATAAATTCGATGAAGTGCAGTGCTTTTTAAAAATAAATAAATCAAATATTTTAATTCTAACTGAAACATGGCTCTATGACAATGAAACCAAATATTACGACATTCCGGGATACCACAGTGTACATTCATGCAGAAATGGACGAGGAGGAGGTGTAAGTTTGTATATCAAAATTCATATTAATTTTTCTATAATGAACCTAAAAAGAGTCTTAGATAATTGTAACCTAGAAACCATAAAGTTGGATGATTAAAGTGAATATATGTGGAATTTATAGACCTCCGTGCTCAAATGCACCAATATTTTACAATCAGTTAGATAATCTTCTTACTGAAATTAGCCAAAAAACTATTATAGTAAATTAAGATTTAAGCCGTTACAGATTGTGGTTACTTAAAAATAAGTTAAAGCTCAATATAAATAAAAAACATTCATGTTATTTAGTCGAAAAAATAAAGCAATATATTCACTACATATACATATCAATAAATCAAAATCACAGAGGTGACAAAGCATAAATATTTGGGGTCATATATTAACAATAAATTAAATTGGAACATGCACTTTGACAAAATAAGAGAAAAATTAATTCCGATAGTTGGAGCATTGTACAGGTGCCGCGATTAACTGATTAAACAAAATTCAGTATACAGCATGCCCGGCGATGTGGTTGACAAGAGGACAAACGGACTAAAAATTTCATTTTTCGAGGAAAAGTCATTCTTTATAAAAAAATTTGCTTGCTGAAAAAATATGATTGCCGATGAAAAAAAAATAATAGAATTTTATACAGGGTGTCCAAAAATTTAAAAATTCTAATTTTTTACAAGAGTAAAGTACCCTTATTATAATTTTTTTAGCAAAACGCGATTCAAGAAAATTGTTTCAAATCATCACATATTCTAAGATAACAACATAACAGAAATAAAGATTTTGTCAGTTTACAATGTTAACAAGGGAGCAAAGAATACCTTTTTGACGTATTCTATTTACAATGATTTGTAGTATAAGAATCAATAAAAAAGGTGTTATTAAGTTAGAGAAAACTCAACACTGTTCTTGAGGAAACATATCATAACAAAACAGCAACAAGAAAAAAAATATATTTTTATAAACAAGCTTTTATTAAAATGTACCAAAAAGGAAATTGCATTACTGCTCGAGTGATGGGCGAATTAATATTTAACTGCAAACAAATTGACACAACTCTGATTTTTGTTTGAATATGATATATCAAAACTTCCATGGCTAACTTAAAAATGTAAATGAATATTAATACTACCAAAGATGGTTGATTTATTAAATCTAAGAGAAATAGTACAGACCTCCTCAAAAGTGAGGAAGTTTATGCAAATATGTCAGAAAAACTATTGTTTATATGTGTTTTACAAATAAAGCATAGAAGTATTCTTTTAAAATTTATTAAAAAAAAAATCAGTTTGGAATCGAAAAGAGCGTTTTTTGCTTTTTTTCTCTAAAACCAAAACGAATTTCGAATATGACGTAATAACATAAATTGAAGCTAATTAAAACGTTTATAAGAAAACATTAACACAGTATATGTACATGGTGAGGTAAAAAAAATATTCAAGGAAATTAATTTTCTTTTTCATAACAATTTTTAATTTTTTTTTAGATCTCCCTGTATGTATGTTTAAAGATTTTAAAAATATCTACAATTTGATGTGTCCAACATGGTCGTCGCTTAAAAAACAAGAAAGTTATGAGTCTGGGGAGTTTTAAGTGGCGCACTCCGTATATATATATATATATATATATATATATATATATATATATATATATATATATATATATATATATATATATATATATATATATATATATATATATATATATATATATATATTAATTGATAATAAGAAAAAAAAAAATAACAGTGTATCTGCAGAAGAAATAGAAGTTGGTTTACCTCAAGGAACAGTTCTGGGCCCAAATTTATTTGTAAGATATATCAACGATATTGTTAAATATATACAAAAGATCAGTACACAACTTTTTGTTGATGACACATTAATATATTTCATGGGTCACCTGTGATTGAAATAATATCAGCCTTGAATAATGTTCTTAAAAAAGTACATGATAATAACATAGTCAATAATGCTGACAGTATTACTAATGTAATCAATGATGCAGCAAAAATAGAGAAAGAAAAATAATTTAAATACTTAGGAGTAGTTATAGATGAAAATTTGATATTTTCTAACCATCATATTACAAAAAAAGTCGCACAAAAAACTAACTTAATGGGTCGCATAAGAAAGAATATTAGTCCATGGTCG
Organism: Rhamnusium bicolor; assembly: GCA_029963845.1. NCBI lineage: Eukaryota > Metazoa > Arthropoda > Insecta > Coleoptera > Cerambycidae > Rhamnusium > Rhamnusium bicolor. Next base: position 23,293 of record JANEYF010004873.1, on the reverse strand, counting down.
AAAATTATTATTTACAAAACAATTATCCAACCCCATTTTAATTCTTTTGCCACTATATTATTTTTGCTCACTAATTTTGAAATTAGCCTACTTCATAAAAAACAAAACCAGGCAATGAGAGTGGTTTAAAAACATTGTGATAAATATGCTAAGATTAGATGAAGTTAAACTGTGTGGATATTCTTAGTGTTACACAAACAATTCTATTTAAAATAATATAGATTTATTGGGGTCAAAATAAAATAAAGAATGTTTAGTGCCATATCCCCAAAAAAACAATTATGCAGCTACGGACACGTGTTTCGGAGTTATTTCCCCTCATCAGCGTAGCGTACCTAAAGAATTGGATCTGGGATGGAATAGATCAGGAATAAGAACTAAAATAAAGCTGGAAAGTACAGTACACAGTACTCAATTAGTGCCTTCATGTTCCCATGTGCCACAATTGGGGCCTCAATGAGCACAGTCAACACACAGAGCTCTATGTGTACTGCCCGTTTCCACCTGGCAAATACAAACAAAATAATATAGATTTATTGGGGTCAAAATACGCTGATGAGGGGCAATAACTCCGAAACACGTGTCCGTAGCTGCATAGTTATTTTTTTTGGGGATATGGCACTAAACATTCTTTATTTAATTCTATTTAATACAATGATATTTACAGTTCTCCCATCCGTTGTTGACTCACGAAAGGAATGCAAAGAAAGCATATGCTGTGAAGCCATAGTTAACTTTTGAGTACTAAAAAAACAATCAGAATTCGAATTAACACTATAAAAGTGCATTAAAACCATAAACATGCTCTAACCATGTTTTTTGTGCGTTTTTGTTCCTTTTACTCCTCATGCGGAAAAGTCCAACAACGGGTGGGTGCACTGTATAATATGCAGTGCGCCTAATGTTTTATATATTATATAAAATATTACGTTGCCTAGTCATTTATTAGAAAACTGTAAACTTGATTGTGAAATTCATAACCATTTCACAAGAACTAGAAGTAACTTTTTTATTACAATAGTAAATAATAATTATAGCCAAAATGAACTATTCCACCCTGGACTTAATGAATACAATGAATTACCAAATACAGAATAGTATTAAAATGAGCCGAAATCTAAGTGTGTTTAAATCAACTTGTTATTATGAATTTATGGAGTATATTAAAGGATGCATCAGCATCTAATTTATAGGATTATAAAAAATACATATCAGCATTAATTGTTATTATATTGCATTTGAGTTATTTAGTAATACTCTATATTTAGCTATAAAGCTAATAAAGATATTGTTACGTGTTTGCTATCCACACAAACACCTCTACTCGTAGATTCGTTGATTGAAAGTCCAGGTAACACTTATTCACTACTTTATTTACTAATTAACAATTAATAACAATAGATTAATTAATGTCTTAACTATAATCACAACTGAACACTTATAAGTCTCTTTCTTTATTGCTTCTTCACTCGTTCACGTTCAACTTAAGATTAAATCTCGGCCCATCGTGCGTCTTATTTATACATCCATTGACCCAGTCTAGAGCACTCCAGAATATTCCCGGCCGTTCGTGTACAATTCCAGCCTAATCTAACCAGTCTACACAGTCCAGTGGCGTAACACTGCCCCCTCCTTAAGCCTGAACGTCCCGATCAGGCAATTCATTGTTCCCTGCATATTTGGCTAGTCTCTCTATATGCACCACCTTCATCTTGGATTTTGGACTTTGCTGAATTCTATATACAACGTCGTTTAGTCTGGTGACAACAGTGTAAGGACCTTCCCAGGGTGGGTGAAGCTTCGGGGATCTGCCTTTCTTTCGTTGTGGGTTATATAGCCAAACCAAATCTCCAGCTTGGAACCCTCCTGAATTCGCCTTAAGATCATAACGAGCCTTCATGCGATCACTTGCTATGGCAATTCGGTCTCGTACCAGTTCATGGATATTCCTTAGCCGTTCACCTACTTCATCGGCGTAGTCATTTATGGAAAATCGCTCCTCATCTGGTGTGCCAAACACCAAGTCACATGGCAGTCTAATCTCACGTCCAAACATCACGCGAGCTGGCGTCTGTTTTGTTGTTTCATGAATGGAGGCCCTGTAGGCCATAAGGAAAAGAGGTAAGTGACGGTCCCAATCTCTCTGATGTTTCTCAACCACTTTGGATAGGTGCTCCTCCATGGTTTTATTATATCTCTCCACCATTCCGTCTGATTGTGGATGTAAGGCTGTTGTTCTTGTCTTATGAATTCCCAGTAAGCGACACATCTTCTGAAATACCCCTGATTCAAAGTTTCTTCCTTGATCCGAATGCAATTCTAGGGGCACGCCAAATCGACATACTAGATTATCTACCAGAGCTTGAGCGACAGTGGCTGATTCTTGGTTGGGTATGGCATAAGCTTCAGGCCACTTACTGAAATAATCCATGGCAACTAAGATGTATTTGTTCCCATCATCTGTCACGGGGAATGGACCAGCTACATCGATCGCAATTCGCTCAAAAGGAACCCCTACGTTATATTGTTTCATTTGGCCCTTACTTCTTGTCCGTGGCCCCTTACTTGCCGCACAAACTTCACATTTGCGGCACCAAGCTTCCACATCTTGGCGGCTGTTCACCCAGTAGAATCGTTCGCGTACTTTAGTGAGAGTTTTGTTGATGCCAAAATGTCCGCCAGATGTTCCATTATGCACTTCCTGGAGTACTTTTGATATGCGACACCTGGGAATTACCAATCTCAAAGAAATTTTCTTCCCGTCTGGACTTTCCCAAGCTCTTTTCAACAGTCCATCCTCTACTCTAAGGGAATCCCATTGTGCCCACAAAGCCTTCAGTCCCACCGCCTTGTCTGAAATGTCCTTCCAGCCTGGTCGGGCTCCTCTTTCTTTCCATTCCAGAATAGGACCAGTTTCTTGATCTTTTAACTGCTCTTCTCTTAATGTCTCTCTTGTCCAATCGTCAGGAACATCAATTTTAACGGTGTTTACAATTATTATCCCTTGTTGTTTTTCTACCCGGTGGCAGTGCTTGCAGTCTTCCCGACAGGGTCTTCTGGAAAGAGCGTCTGCATTTCTATGGGATTTTCCAGGACGATGTTCGATTTTAAAATCGTATTGCTGCAGTTTTTCTATCCAACGAGCTAGTTGGCCTTCTGGCGTTTTCAATTGTAATAACCACTTTAAAGCAGCATGGTCGGTCCGAACTTTAAAATGTTGTCCATATAGGTATTTGTGAAAATGGTCTATGGACTTGACAATGGCCAATAGTTCCTTCCGTGTCACACAATAGTTACGTTCTGGCTTCGACAACGTCTTGCTGAAGTATTCAATTACTTTTTCCTGTCCATTTTGAATTTGGGAAAGAACACATCCAAGTCCAGAATTACTGGCATCTGTGTCTAATACGTAGAGGCCTTTCCGTTCTGGGTATGAAAGAACCGGACTCGAACACAGTGCTGATTTTAATGTTCTGAATGATGTTTCGCACTCTTGTGTCCATTGGTACTGAGCCTTCTCTTCTGTAAGCCGGTGTAGTGGCTTCGCAATATCAGCAAATCGTTCCACAAATCGTCTGTAATAAGTGCATAGACCAAGGAAGCTTCGTACTTCGTGAACATTTGAAGGCCTCGGCCAATCTCGTACTGAGGAAATCTTGTCTGGGTCTGTTCTTATCCCCTCCGAAGACACGACATGTCCTAGGAATTTTACCTCTTTCTGGAACATTAGGCACTTTTTGGGATTCAATTTCAGGTGTGCATTTTTAATTCTTCCAAATACTTCTTGAAGGTTCTTCAAATGCTCCTTAAAATCCCGTCCCATAACCATCACATCATCAAGATAAACTAGACATGTCTTCCAAGTTAGTCCTCGTAGTACCAGTTCCATCAGTCTTTCAAAAGTCGCTGGCGCATTGCACAGGCCGAAAGGCATCACAGTGAATTGATAAAGGCCACTTCCTGTCGAAAAGGCTGTCTTGTCTTTGTCATCTGGATGAAGTCCCACTTGCCAATATCCACTTCGAAGATCTAGAGTGGAAAACCACTGTGAACCTGCCAGCGTACTTAGTGTGTCATCAATTCGTGGTAACGGATAGCTGTCTTTTCTAGTAACGTCATTCAGCTTTCTGTAGTCGACACAGAATCTTAAAGTTCCATCTTTCTTAGCAACCAAAACTACTGGCGACGACCAAGGACTGGTTGATTCCTCAATAACTCCGTCTTTAAGCATCTTCTGTACCATTGCAGAAGCCTCTTCTTGTTTTGCTAATGGGAGCCTCCTAGGTGGTTGACGAATAGGAGCTGATTCACCAGTATTTATCCGATGTTGCACTATGTTGGTCTTTGTAAGAGCTTCTGTGTCCTTTGCAAATACTGTACTTTCCTTCTTCAAAAATTTTAAAGCTTCTCTATGTTCATCTGGAGTTAAATGTTCTAACTGGGCATTTAACATTCTTACAACTTCTTGGTCCATATCTGTAGACGAAGCTCCAATGATTTGTTCTTCACATCTCGCAATCCATGTGACTGGTTCGTAGGTGCCAATTGCTTCGCCTTCTTTGAACGTCACTGAGTGTGAATTTAGGTTAACCACTCTAATCGGTATCTTGTCTGTAGTCTGTGTTAAAGTCCTTGCCAGGATCACATTGTCAGTCATTTTAATTGAGTCATCCTTCTCAACGAGGCCAAAGCGGTATCCCACAGAATTTTCCTCCAGGACTGCCTCAATTACTTTCTCTGTTCTTGCAGGAATTTTTATGGTCCTCGAAGTTAGTAGCCTAATATTATGGAATTTTTCATCTGCCGTTGAAAGAATAATTTCTTCATTTCCAATCCTGAGAACTCGTTCTCCAACGTCAAGCACAAATCCATATTTTTCCATAACGTCTAATCCTAAAATGAAGTCATCTGTAATGTCAGCTACGATAACCTGATGTTTAAAACATAAGCGGCCAATCTGCAGCTCCATGTCGACTTCCCCATGAACCGCCGCCCTATCTCCCGTAGCTGTTCGGATGACTAATCCATTCTGTTCTTTATTTACTTTGAAACCCATTATGAATCCTGCCCGTACTATTGATGACGTAGCTCCTGTGTCGATTGTGAACACACATTTCTTCTTATTTACATAACCCTCCAACAACAGACTACTTTGAACTCTCCGAAGTTGGGAAACTTTTATTTCTCGGGGGTCACAACATTTCTTGGCCAGCGCAGCCCCCAAATTGCCAGCCATCTTTAGTTTTCCTGAGGCTCCTCAACCACAGCAGCATTTACCCTTTCTGGGCTGCGTTGACGACAATTCCTCTTGATATGGCCCACTTTGCCACACCTATAACAACGGATGCCTCCATTCGGCCTCCCACTACTTTGTTGTTGGTCTTGTCTCTGCTGGGAGTTCGATTTCGTCAGTAGTTGGGTCATCATCTTGTGTAGATCAGATATCAGATTCTGTGTTGTGTTGTCTGGCTTGTCTTCCTCCACACTCACAGCTCGCACTCTCTGATTTGATTGTGTGGTATCCTTATAGGCAGCCTCAATCTCCAGTGCATGTACTAAAGCCTCACTACTAAGCTTATGCCTGGCCAACTTAAGAATTCGCCTAACTTCCTGGTCCCTTACTCCATCAATAAATGTACCAACTGCTAACTGTTGTTGAAATTCCATTGGTGCATCAGGATAGGCTAGATGGGCTAATCTTTCTACCGCAGCTTCGAACTCCTGGAGGCTTTCTCCACCTCGTTGTCTGCGTGATTTGAGCTGAGCCTGATATACTTGGGCGAGATGTTGGTCGCCATATCTTAATTCTAATGCTGCCTCCAAAATGCTAAAGTTTTGTTGCTGTACGGCAGGAATTGTTTGGAGCAGGTCTAATGCTTGGCCCCTTAGTGCTAATACCAATGCTGTTGCTTTTTCCTCATCGTTCCAGTTATTTGAACGTGCAGCTGCCTCAAATTGTCTCTTATATGTTGACCATGAACTTTGACCGTCGAAGGAAGGTGGTTGTAACCTAGTACCAGACGACAGTACCAATTGGCCTCCCTTCTCTTAATTGTTGTTTCAACCGGGCTATCTCCCCTTCAACTTCACCGAATTTTCCTTTAACTTCAGTTATTTCTCCCTCAAACTTTCTTTTAACTTCTATGACTTGCCCTTCGACTTCACAGACTTTCCCTGCGACTTCAGTGACTTTTTCGATAACATCTCCTTTGAATTTTTCAGTGAGGGAGAAAATGGCTGCCTGCTGTTCATCTATGCTTCTTTTGAAGTCTTCTCTTTCCTCGAGTCGCCATTTTTCTTGATCCTCAAATATTTTTCTTAATTCTTCCTGCCGTTTTCGTTCTTGTTCGTCGTGTTCGGCTTGACGTCTTCTCTCTTGTTCCTCCTTTTCTTCCTGTCGTCTTATTTCCAGGCCTTCGATCATTTTTATCAAGTCTTCTTTTTCTTCCTGGCGTCTTCTCTCTTGTTCTTCTTTTTCTTCTTGTCGTCTTCTCTCTTGTTCTTCTTTTTCTTCTTGTCGTCTTCTCTCTTGTTCTTCTTTTTCTTCTTGTCGTCTTCTCTCTTGTTCTTCTTTTTCTTCTTGTCGTCTTCTCTCTTGTTCTTCTTTTTCTTCCTGTCTTTTTCTTTCTTGATCATTCATTCGTTCCAACAACGCTGCTAACAAGTCCTGTGTTTGTTTCTCAGCCATACTTCTTGTTATTGGCATTAACTCACGACACGTAAATCAGTTCAAAATAAAGTTTATTACACTATTAAGACCGTAAAATGTTGATATCACGTATATTTTAATAATGGAATGTTCCAGAAAAATCTCGAAACAGCACTAGAAAGTCTTATTTAGAGTCTATACTTCTTTTGTGTTGATAAAATTCACTTATCTCCACTAAATGTCCAATGGAATGTTCGAGAATTTTCACGAAATATCACTAATAAGTCTTGTTTTGAGTCTATAACACGTTCCCGTTAACACAATTCACGTATCTTCTGTAGTTTCCAAATCGAATGTTCTAGAATTGTCACTAAAAGTCACTTATAGTCTCGTTTTTGAGTCTACAACACGTTCCCGTCGACACAATTCACGTATCTCCTGTAGTTTCCAAATAGAATGTTCTGGAATTTTCCCGAAATTGCACTAGTAGCCCTTTTTCTCAGTCTACAACACGTTATTACTAGCGGCACTCACGTATTTGCAGTTATTTCTAAATCGAATGTTCTAGAAACTTCTCGAAAATCCACTTTAAAGTCACTATTCAGTCCAGAAATAGTCCCCCAAACACTGTCCAGTAGTTTAATTCTTCGTGTTACCACTAATTTCTGAGAAGAACACTGTAGAACCTTTTCGAATATTCCAGAAATTTCTCTTCCAATCCCACTTCTGACACCAAATTGTTACGTGTTTGCTATCCACACAAACACCTCTACTCGTAGATTCGTTGATTGAAAGTCCAGGTAACACTTATTCACTACTTTATTTACTAATTAACAATTAATAACAATAGATTAATTAATGTCTTAACTATAATCACAACTGAACACTTATAAGTCTCTTTCTTATTGCTTCTTCACTCGTTCACGTTCAACTTAAGATTAAATCTCGGCCCATCGTGCGTCTTATTTATACATCCATTGACCCAGTCTAGAGCACTCCAGAATATTCCCGGCCGTTCGTGTACAATTCCAGCCTAATCTAACCAGTCTACACAGTCCAGTGGCGTAACAATACTATTACTACAACCACGGATAGGAAATTCAATTTTGAATAAAAATTATTATTGTTCCTCGATCAAGAAATTAGATCACACACAAGTAAAGTAAGTTTAGCATCGATGATGTAAGGTACCACCATGAAGGAAAGAAGACACAGAAGTGGCACTGTGTTCAGTATGGTATTAATTCTCTAGTTAGATTCAAAGCTATATAATTCGTACATTGGCATCTTGTTAATCGTTTATTATATTCTTGCCTATAACGACAGATTTTAGGAAAATAATTCTAACTATAGTTTTCTGATGATTTCTTGCTATAACAAATTTAGTAAGCGAATAATAGGTTGTCATTCATAAGTTTTGAGTTGACCTATAGAATTATTAATAAACATAATAGCACTGCAGGTCAAGATCGTCCTTACTTCCCGTATTAACTTTAGTTTCTCATGGGTAATTGCCTTATAATCTAATATTTTGCATTAAATAAATAATCTGATTATGAGTTTTCTGAATTAAACTACTAATGTTCCCATGGGAACTGCTCTAAAATGACATTCCCAAATGAAAAATGGTTTCATGTCATACGTGAAAAATAATATTTGCCTTAATTGTGTACATTAATATCAATATAACATATACATTCTCTCTCTTAAAATTAGGTCATATACATTATACAGTATTCGCTGGAGTCGTGTGAACTTTTATGTTATACAAACTATGCAATACAATAATTTTAGAAGTTGGGTTTGTTGTCAAGCGAAAAAAATATTACGTAATATTTTTAAACTGTGGGATATAGGTTTTCTAAATTGATTAAATTTATTTAGAATCACTGTGGTATCATCAAAATTTAACATTACTGCCCGATAGGATAGTATCATATTTCAGCAAAGGCCAAAGGCAATAATAAATTCGATGATAGGCAAAATTGGCCAGCGGAAATAGGCCCACAAGACCCAAACTTTTTTGTATTTGTCTTTACAAAAAAATATATTGTTGATGAAAGATTATAAATCATGTCTACTATATCAAGCCAATAAAATATATTTGATATATACTAGGATGAGAAAGTTATGTGCTGGCCATATCAGATATTTACACTTATTTTATATATATATATATATATATATATATATATATATATATATATATATATATATATATATATATATATATATATATATATATATATATATATATATATATATAAGTATATATATGTGTATTAAATTTCATCATGTAATTGTTTGACTGCATTATTTCCTAATGTTACTGTCCATTTATCTCCTGTGTTTATATTTTATAATTATGTTTATTTATATATTTTTTTCTGACTTGTCAAAACACTACAGTGCATTTTTGTGACTAATTAAATTATTATTATTATTTTCGGAATATCCGATGCCGGACAGTCCTCCCGTGGACTCCAAAGCCTCACGGAAATAATCGCGCCGGCGCATTAACTATAGCCACTCATAACATCCCGCACAGTTAGTGACTGTAGATACCAGAATCGTGTGCCCTAAGCAAACGGAGAGAACCCAGAATGACCGCCTTCTGCATTTGGCCTGTCTGCCGTTCAACGTAAATTAAAAGCTCATCTCAGGTGTGACATCTGCCATCTCGCAGACCGATATCCCGGGAAATTCAAAAACAAAAAAAAAGTTTAAAAAAATTCTTTAAAAGGTCAAATAGATGTTAAATATGTAAAGCATAAACTGACAAAACCAAACCGTTGTGAAGGAATGTATATATCGAAAAAATAAATGAAAAACACCCCCACCCTGTATCGACTTTGGCAGCCTACCATCCTGTGCAAAAATCTCAGTCCCTTTGGAAGAAAAACAAAAAGTTTTGAAAAAAATCTTTAAAATGTCTAATAAATGTTAAATACGTAAGGCATAAACTGACAAAACCATAAAGTCCTTATAACTCGTGAAGGGATGCAGATATCGAAAACAGAAATGATAAAACTCCCCCACACAACCAGTCGACTTTAGGCAGCCTACTACCATGTGCAAAAGTTTCAAGCCCTTTGAACGAAAAAAGAAAGATTTGAAAATCTCCATTATGAGCTTGATGTTAAAAACACAGCATACGAACACATGCGCTAATGGGCCATCTGTTTGGAAACGTTTCATTAGGTGTTTACAATACAATGTTACATCTATGCAAAAGTCGTCTCTGGAATTTATTGCTGCTTCCCGATATCATAATTTCGTATGTGAAATTTTTGGTATCTTGAGATATTAACAGCATTGTATGTAAAAGTACTATATTTTACAACATGACAGGAAGTTTTATGTGAAGCCCAACGACAACCTCTAAAAATTAATAATAATAAATTACGCATGTAAAAATGTTTGTTACAAAATTTTATCCAAGATTTCAAGTCCATTCATCTCAAAACTATTGATTTGAACATACGATCTTGTGCCATTATGGTAGCGATATAATTCGTCCTCAGATAACCATTTCTATTTCTGAGGGTTAAACTTAGACATTTTCAATAAAAAAGCTCACAAAACCGTATGCACTACGTATTAGTTTTATTTTATTACCAGTTGACCAGGTGTATTCGTCCACCTAAAGAAAACGAAATCTTCAAGACTATAACCTTATAAACAAATATTTATTGCTTCTGTTATTTTAAATATAATAAAATCGCCAATTAAAAGGTAATATCATTTATCATACCTTTATGTATATATCAGTGAGAATTTCAAAAGCATATAGAATCCAAAGAAAAAATAAAAACCGCTGCCAATTACTTGGGGATCAGAACTTCCTCACCATAGTAAAACTCAACGTGTGGTGGAGTTTATAATAAAAATAATTTTTGGACGTTTCAAAATGTCACATTTTTTGACATTTCAAAAAAGTCAAATTTTGACGCTTCAAAAAAAGCCCCATTGGTGGAATGTCACTAATATTTTTTTTTAGACATTGGGACCGATTTTGCTCATCAACGAACTCAATTTCTTCCTTGACCTCTAGAATGTGTGTACGAAATTTGAAAGCTTTATCTCAAAAACTGTAGCTGCCATCGCGAACCACACAGACACACAGACTGAAAATTTTGTCTGTCTAAAATTTTGTATTTCGTCATAATTCGTCGAGATTCGTCCAGAAATGTAATAAAAATTTTCAAATTTTTTTTCCCGAATTTATAACTTCCTCGCTTTGAGGGGTAGGAAGTAAAAAAAAAATAACAAAAAAAAAGAAACGGGTCAAAAAAAATATTATATATTTCAAAAAATTTTATATATTATATTGTCATAAGTAGAGCTCGGAATTTAGGTATTGATAACGTCAAAGCCAGGAGTGGCTGTAGGTTATGTATCAGCGCGTAAATATTTTCATGCATATATGACACAATATATTGTAATGTTTTTAGCGAATTCCGTAATATCCCAAGTTGATAAAATCAATTCGTTATAAGCACTCATTCGAAGAGGATTGGAGCTAATGAGGGATATAACATTAAACTAACACACACATACACACATAAGACTTTTTTCACTATCAGTTACCTATAAAAATAAAAGTATATTCCTAATATCTGTCATCTATATCCACCCATTTTGACTATGAGAACCTCTATCGGCATACATCAAAGGAGGCCGTCAGCCAGTTGTTAATTGACTGCCGCCAGATATGTACGACCTTGAACTACTTATCCGTATCAACCCCTGTGGCAATCCGTACTAAGATCCTGTCCACGCCCCCCAATTAATAAATTTAAGTATAATTCGCTTAAGTATAAGTTCACTGAATTATTCTATCTATAAACAAAAATTTAGAAACTAGAAGGGCATTAGATACGGGATTGAAACCCTTACCGTAGCGTAGCCCTTAACATAGAACCAATCAAATATCTTTACACATATCTCCAGTTGTTCACAAGTTATAATGGAAAAATATAGTGTGACATCTCCCCCTCAATTTTGGCTAGTGTAAAAATATAACTTTCGTTTTTTTTCATACGTTTTCCGATAAAACTAGTTTACGTATTAACATTTTAAAATGAAATACAATTTACTTCATTATATTGTATAAATTCCTGTTTTTCTGTTGTTTGGGAATATTTCATTAGATGTTTACACTATGATATTATGTCTGCATAAAAACCATCAAATGAAATCGAGCTCTAGTAAGTAAAAAAAATGTCTTTTTACAGGTTGTCCGTAAATCCGTTGTTGAATTCGGGAGATAATTTTACATACAAAAATGTGGAAGAAAGTTCATATGCTCGTAATACTTCTTAAGGGTGCTCATAGCCCTCGAAAATGATACCCAAAAACTGGTTTTTATTCGTTATTTCAGTAACTTGTTGATATACAGTTATGAAACTTAGTACACTTGAACAGACCAATATCATTAATTTACAAAACTTATTTCTTTTCTCAAAGCGACCGTTACACGAATGTTCCTAACATGAATCAAAAAAGTGTATGAAGCGTGCTAGCAGTAACCTGTTAAACTTAAAATGGGTGGATGGATGTCACTATTTAATTCATTTTACACATACTTTTCATTCGTTTCAATATTTTAAATTATAGCATATACGCATGCATACCAGTTGGAGTGTTTAGATATTTTATCCAAATATAGGTGTTAATAATTTTAAATTTTAAACTTTTGATACTTTACTAAAAATTAGATGTCAATAATAACTTTAAACTTCTGGCGAAGGCGCCAATGATAATCCAATGCCGTGTATTATGCATAAACGTCATCTGGGAAAGGGTGATAGGAATTGACATGTTAAATCCAAAGGGACAAATAAAAATCAAAGAAAAAATAATCAGGTAAAAAATAAATATTATTAAGAAATTATTTTTAAAGATGAACATAAATTGAAAGAAATTCAGTTCATAGCCGATATCAAGTAATAAGGGTCTAGCATTTGCTGGGTCTCCTATTTATTTAAGTTGATTACAAAATGTTTGGTAATTAACGAGAAATTACAGCTTTCTTTAGTAATTATTTACTTTCAAAATTTTATTTTACAAAATAAGAATATTGCTTAAAACTTATCATTAGCTGCCGAAAGGTTTTCTAAAGGTGTACAACAGAATTCAATGTCTACTATTATTTAGTTTTTAAATTTATCATATTTGAATATACCTTTGCAAATTACAAAATGACACACACACAGCTGATTACAGTTTTGGAATTGAATTGTACTTAAAAATTTTGACATTGCATAAGAGATAGCGCCAGTTTAGAGAGTTTTCTTTTGATGAAATTAGAATTGTGCTTCATAATATCCTTATTTTATAAACAAGTATAATAGCCATTATTATCAAATATAATGCCACGATTTAGCTGGATATTATTTCGCTTTTTACTAATTTGACGAGTGATTTTGTCGTTCAAATTTCTTAGAATCAAATTAACAAACCACCAGGTTTGAGTTAAAATTAAAAAAATATTCTGCCAAAAATCGGACCTGGCGGTATTTGTTGAGAAAATTCCATGAGAATACATTATTTTTAAATCAAAATTAAATATTTAGATTTATTGAATATACATATGTTAACAAGAATGAAGACAGAAAAAGTAATTAGATTCGGTATTTCATTTTACATTTTTGTTAAATTGAACAATTATTAAAAGCACAATTTTTAAATATAGTTTGTCCTGTTAATGTTGTTTTTATGGCTGATGTTTGCGTGGTTGACAGATCGCCAGAAGATTTTTCCCGGAGATTTGCTATTATTATGAGAGTGGTGATCCTGATACAGTTATAAGAATGGTTTTATTAAAGATAATGAGGAGTGGCCCCTTATTTTTATTAGCTGCTGTTCATTTACACACCCACTTTGGCCAAATTTTATATTGAACTATTCCAGTGGGAATGATTTGATCTCTCTCTTTCTTTGGTGTTTAATCCATTTTTTTCTGCCGAGATAGTTCATTTAAGTTTATCCACCGCGGTTTTCCTGTGGATTTTCATTTTTTGTTTTTTACAGGGTCGGCACCTATAATATTTTTTATATTGTATTAAAAAAAAAAATAGTATCTCAACCCCAAATGATGTATTTTTATACCAACTTTTGAATAATAATTATTCTAAAAATGATTAGATCTTTCTTTTTTTAGATACCTTGACAAGTTTTGTAAAACATGATATTCTATTCAATACGGCCTATTTACATTTCATCGTTAGCTTTTTCTTCTTTAAAATAGAAAATTTTGCAAATTGTCGCTTCGATACCGCGCCAACAAGGCTAATTCGTAATCGTGAAGAAATTTTTTTAAAACACTTATTTCGTCCCATATTACCGTCATTTTATATATTCCCTTTTTACTTTCTTATACCTAATATAAGGAAGTATAGTAATCGTGATTTTTTTCAACCTCGAAAATTTGATTGATATATACGTTTTGAACCCTCCTGAATCCATTTTGACTATTTTCCGAATGATATCTGTCGGTTTGTGCGAATGTGTGTGTGGATGTGTGCGTGTGTGTGCGCGTGCGCGCGTGCGTCCGCGCGTGCGTGCGTGCGTGCGTGTGTGTTTCTGTGTATCCGCGATAACTCAAATAATACTAATGGGAGAATTCCCAAATTTGGCAATTAAGATTTTCAACAACATTTTAGATAACATATTAAATTTGGTGAATGTGGTACCACCAGAAGAGACAATGAATGAAAGAAGAAAAAAGATACTATTTCGGGAAACAAATAAAAAAATTGTATTGCATTTCTGAACGAATCTTCGCGAATTATAATGAAAAAACATAACTTTATGGAAAAAAAAATCTGTCTGCATGTCTGTAGTGCCGCGATAGCAGCCACAGTTTTTGTGATAAAGCTTTCAAATTTGGTACACATGTTCTAAAGGCCAAAGACAATGATAAATTCAATGATGAGCAAAATTGGCCAATTGAAAAATATATTCTTCATGAAAGATTATAAATCGTGTCTACTATATCAAGCCAATAAAACATATTTTCCAAATACTTAAATAAAGCTGATGTAATCTGAAATTTTGTTCACATTTGTCCTCATAAAATGGGATTAGGATAAATTTGGCAGTTTGACATTTAAAATGTCTAATTTAGTTACAAAAATGTCAATGTCCATAAGAGGAAATTATTAAAATATGACATGAATTATTATTGACAGTATCGAAGGACGCTGATAATAATTATTTAAAAATTTTAATGAAACATTTCTAGGCATGCTTTTAAAATTTAATTGAGGTAAGTGAAGAATTAAATAGATCGATTTTTTTTAGATCAGAATGATATATACTGGTATAAGAAAGTTATGTTACATGCACGCACGCACGCACACACACACGAACCGACAGACATCTTTCGGAAAATAGTAAAAATTCAGGAGGGTTCAAAACGTATATATCAATCAAAATCTCGAGGTCGAATAAAATCACGATTACTATACTTCCTTATATTAGGTATAAGAAAGTAAAAATTGGCAGAAGTGGAATTAGCTATGTTCATTTGTGTCAAATATTACAGTGTAGTGTAGATAAACAGATATGTCGTCAACGCAAATGAGGAATGTTGATTTGAGACAAATTTGCACTAGTGCAGCTTAGTATGCATGCATTAGAACTATTGTTTTGGATTATTTTTGTTAACGTTAAACCCTTCAAATAACGCTTTACGTGTTCTTTTGAGCTTGTAAGAAAACATAATATCGTGAAAAACTTTTAGTACTTTCATTCTATAAAATGAAAAGTGTTTCAAATCGATGTTAATCAGTGCTGCAATGCAGAAATTTCATTTAAAAAAGTGTCACTGTATTTTCTAAAAAAATCGTCAGCACCGGAAAACAGTTTTATAGATTTAGAAACTAATCTGCAGACACCTGAGTGTATGTAGTGAAAAGTTTTTATTATAGGACTTCATGTTAAGAGAAAACTGAATTTATTTATATAAATATGCTTTTAGGTTACATTAAAATTGTTCTGTTCATCTTAAACACAAAATTAAGGTTGAAAATGATAGTTATACTTCCTCAAAATAGATCAATTACTAAAGATCTAAAAGGAAATAGAATATACAAATCACAAATAAAATGGCTATTTAGTTTGTGATGGAAAAATCAGCTCATATGAATGGAAAAATCAAAAATATTTCATTAGAATATTTCAAATTTATCGCTTCGTTTCGCTCAATTAATTAGCGCCATAAGCAACGCAAAACGTCACAGCTGCATCCATCCTTTACCATTATTGTTTTCTCACTTCTTTAATTTTGCTGTTCTGTGACAGCCCATACTACAAAATGAGTGTATTATGAATTGCCTTGTAGCTGTAACTGCTATCAAGATGCCACACCGTGTTCAATAGTGGTATTTAAATACTGTAACACAAACTGGTTCTTATACAAGCTGTAAATTGACATCTGCTGGAATTTTTTTGAAATGCAATTAGAATTAAATCATTTTTATTCGACACTAGCGCCAAAAGAGCCGCTGTGCGGAAGTGCCCTCCTAATTTCAAATATAAATTTTATATACCGATTATCTACGGGACCAGGTGCACCCCACTTTTTTTTTGTTGTCAAGGTAAACATTTGAAATTCAAGTACAGGATATTTGGCATAAAAATACCTGTTTTGACCTAACTAGACCCAAAAATACACTTCCAGTTTAACCGGAAGTACTAGTAACTTTTTTATTTTAAATAGCACTATGTGTATTTTTTAATCTTATCCGATAGAGGTTTGAATTACCTTTACAATGAATTTTTCAAAATCAAAATCGAATCACAAATGATCTTGAAATATGGAATTATACGTAATTACTAAGTGGTCATAAAAATCATGTAATTAAAGTTTAAAGTACCTAGTAAATAGCTAAGTATTAACCGAAAGGTTTTTAAAAATTTTTTCACCCAAAACAAGTCACATGATTTATGGTGTTTTTTTAAAATATTTTATAGAAAATAAACAGCCAAAACACACTTTTTTTAAATAGTACACTGTATACTTTTTACTTTAAATTAGCTTTCCAATGCAATTTTAAAATTTAAAATCGACACATAAATGAACTTAAAACTGTAGTTTGAAGTTCTTGATTTGCCGTTTTGTTCTTTGTTTAGACATTTCAAAGCATACTATATTTTCTGTTAATTACTGACAAAAGTGCTAAATCTTCATTGTGTCGTCTCGAACTTGAATTTAGAGTCCATTTATTTTTACCGATTTTAAATTTTAAAATTGCGTTGGAAAGCTAATTTAGAGCTCTACCGAAAGCACATAAACAATGTACAGGGTACTTTTTAAAAAAAGCGAGTTTTGGCCGTTTATGCTCAATAAAATATTTATTAATGAATTAATTAATTTGGCAAAAAGTCATTGTTTTGGATAAAATTTTTTTAAAATACCTTTCTGTTAATACTTATAGCTATTTACTAGGTATCATAAACTTTAATAATATGATTTTTATGCCCACTTAGTAACCACATACAATTCCATTTTTCAAAGTCATTTCTGATTGACTGATTTTGAAAAAAAATGATTGTAAAAGTAAATCAAACCTTTATCGGATAAGATTAAAAATATGTATGGTGCTATTTAAAATAAAAAAGTTACTAGCACTTCCGGTTAAACCAGAAGTGTATTTTTGGGTCTGGTTAGGTCAAAAAATATATTTGAAAGCCAAGTATCCTGTACCTTTCAAATTTTTGTTCTTAAAGACAGAAAAAAAGTGGGGGATACCTGGGTCTCTAGGACACCCGATATTATATTGTCACAAGTAAAACGGAGAAGCCTTTTCACAGGCTGTCTGGCGTCATCTGTAGATGTTTAAAATTAATTGTTATAGTTCTATGGCCCGTGACTAACGAACGAATAGAGTCCGCTCTATTCGTTCGTTAGTCATATGGGATTGGCCCTCTGTCACTATTTATACTATTTTTACACATTGTAATTTCCAAGCTGTCAAATGCATTCAGCGATCTAGTATTCGTTACATTCCCAATTGATCTTAAATTGCTACCATATATTTTATGGTTGTTCTCAAACTCATGTTGGGTAACACTACACTTTATCTGTTCTACCATATTTGAGGTGAGCCACTTGTTCCTTGAATCTAGTTTGAATTGATCTTCTAGTTTGTCCAACATACTTATGATTATAATCCTTACAGCTAATTTCGTAAATCCCTTACTTCGCTTGTCTTAATTTTATCTTTTGAATTGCCTAAAAGTTGTAGTTTTTTTTCCCTATGAATGAACGAACCACTATCATACCTACATCTTTATAAATCATGGGTGAATCGAGAGTCGTATTGAATCAATACAAAGTTCAGATTTTTTATTTAATTTTGAAAGGTCTAGGAATTTGGTGGTGTCTCTTTAAATATACGTTTCCTAATTATTTTATCAATTAAACTTACAGAATATCTATTACTCGCAGCTATATCCTTAATCAATGCCTTTTCATTCTCAAACCTCTCCTTATTGAAGGGGAAGTTTAATAAACGATGGACTAGAAAATTAAAACTCGCCATCTTGTGCTGAATATAATGGTGAGAGTTCTTAGGAATATATCTTAAAGTACTGGTACATTTTCTATATATGTCAAATTCTAACTTATCTTCACAATTTTTAATTACTACGAGCGCTCCATAGTCACCAGGCAACCCAACATACATCTAACCCAACTTTTATCCATAAGTCTTGTAAATATAAATTTATGCAAAAACCACAGAACTTCCTACATTTTACAACTTCTTTGCCATGTGGTCATATTATTTTAAAATCCAAATTACATTTCATAAGAACGTAATTGTCAATTTCTTCATTTATAGCCAAATATAAAATTACGTTCTTATGAAATGTAATTTTGATTTTAAAATAATCTGTCTACATGGTAATAAATTTGTAAAAATTCTGTCGTTTTTGCATAAATTCACATTTACAAGATTCATGGGCAAAAAATTAGGTTAGGTGTATGGTGGGTTGCCTAGTGACTCCTGAGCGCTCTTATTACATCTAATGGTAGGTGTCCAGTTTCAATTTCATTTGTGAATTTAACTGACGCGACAGGACTGTTTAATTAAGAAAATAAGTTGGCCATATCACTTTTGTATCAGCACTGCAAAAATATCATCTACAAAAGAAAAGGCATTGATTAAGGATACAGCTCAAGTAATGAATATTCTGTAAGCTTAACTGGTAAAATAATTAGGAAACGTAAATTTAAACAGACATTTCGAAATTCCTTGACCTGCAAAATAAAAGAGAAAATTCGAAATTTGTATCGATTTCATATGATCGTTGATTCTCCCATGGTATTGGTAAGATTTTTAGAGATGTAGATGTGACAGTGGTTCATTCATCGGGAAATAAACTACAACAGCTTTTAGGCAATTCAAAAGCCAACATGTTGGACAAACAGACGATCAATTCAAACTAGATTCAAGGAACATATGGCTCACCTCACCTCAAATGTGGCAGAATAAATGTTTAATGTCGCACAACATGCGTTTGAGAACTACCATAAAATAGATAGTAGCAATTTCAGATTAATTAGGAATGTAACAAATACTAGACAATTTGGAAATTATAAAGTACGAAAAAGTATGAGTAGTGCTAGAGGTTCATCGGTTCACCCAACCGTAACAATAGTTTTGGTATAAATAGAATACATTGTTAGTATAAGGTTAGTTTTAATCATCTCCAGATTATGCCAATTTGGTTGGCGAACACGCGTCGAGTGCAATATATGGTGTTTTGTGGAAAACCACGTCAGTGTTTTACATGAAAAGTTCCAACCCACTTCAAGATGCAGAAATATGGGAGAAATTTCCTATAAACATATGCCCAGAAATGATACCCAAAAATTGGTTTTTATTCATCATTTCAATAACCCATACAGTTATGAAACTTAGCATAGTTGAACACATTGATATAACATAGCCATCTTAACTTGTGAAAACTTATAAATCTTTTTCTCAAGGCGATCACCACACATGAATATTCCTACCGCGAAACAAAGTGTATGAAATGTACTGGCGGTAAACAGTTAAAACAACGCCAATATTCTGTGCCGAGATGGTGGCGCACCTCTTTGTGTTTTTTAGTAGCAAAGATGGTTATGGTATATCTGTGTTGAACTATACCTTAGTGGTGCTCTGAGAGGATATCAGTTTTATAGGTCTTCTGAACAAAGTAAAGCACATTAAAACACCAGAGAATAATATTAATATTGTTAAGTACGAGTCACGTAATATCAAATTATATAAACAGGCAAAAGAGTACCTAGGGTTGGGTTTCGTAAATTGCGTAAAATACATAAATGTGAAATATATATCGTAAAATGCACCGAAGATTTTACCTACCATGTTTACATTTTAAAAGTAAAATACGATTATTGTAAATGGAATTTACCAATTATTTAGAAGATTTAGGGCAATGCAACGTATTAAACACACTTGAGTAAAAAATGGCATAAATCTGGGTAGACTGTTTTTGGTCACTCTGTATAGTAGGATGCATAGATATATCATATCAAATATTTGCTATACGTGTGAGGAACTTGTCAAATGTAGCTTCAAAATGGGTTGCTTAAAGATTTGCAATTGTAACAAAAAGGTAAGGTAAAGTGAAGAAAGAAATCGAAGGGATTTCATCTATAAAATTTATTCCCTTAAAATCTATCCCAAGTACTTTCGACATAAACATGTCATTTTCAAGGCGCTACTCTAAAACAAGTTATAATCTTCTACAATATCTAAATTTGTGTACTTATGTCAGTGAAAAATTAAAAACTATTTTTTAAACAAACAATTTTGTTAACAAAATTACTTACTTGTTAAAGAGTCTTAGGGGAAAAGTCCATAGATAAAATCAATTCACAAACATTGGAAAAACATCCATGTAATAAATTAGATCTTTCAATTATTGTAAAAACAAAATACAGTAAAAATTAGAGGAAAATATTATGAAAATTGTAAAATTTAGATCAAATTGACAAAATACTTTGTTCACGTCGAGCAAAAAGATCTTCCATGAAGTCGGAAACGGAAACAAGAATGAAAATGAAATTTGACAGAGAAGACTAGTAACAATGAGCGTGGTAAAGTTGGTATCAATCATGAAATAAATATAAACTACGCGGTGGAGTTAGATGAGATAGGATCGGGTTAAGGCAAAAATTGTTTAAATTTATAAATAATAAAAAACTTATTTGATAAATTATTATTAAAAGCTGGTAACTATTTAAAAAATGGGTCGAATGAATTGTTTAAATTAATTCCAATATTGAGGTATACAAATATTTAGAAATTTTTAAACCCTCAAAGTTATAGTTAGAAAATTGATTAAGGAATGTAAATTATTTATTATTTTGCTATTTAGGCCGATTTTTTTATTTTCCAGTAAAATATTATTTAGTTCATAAATTAAAATCATTTTTAAATTATACATTTAAATTATCAGTCTGTATTAAAAAAATTGCTAGCCTGAAACACAAACAGAGATACTTTACTTTTTGTAAGCATTCCTGTGTTGTTGCCTCGTATGTTTGTGAAGCGTGCAGAGTTTGACAGAAAACTTTTTTGAAAACGGTATAAATTCACACACCCTGAACTCAAAAAGACAGGGAAGAATTCCGCTACACATCGGTCTGGTACCAGACTGCCAAGAACTCCTGGACATTAACCTGTTTTCATTACATCTAACTAAACCTCTATTAACCCATTAATGGTGAAAAGTGTTATTTCTACACTCTAAAGAGGAACTGGGGTCCGTGTTTAAAAAAAACCGACAATGTCGTAGTTTTGGGGCATCATACATGAATTTTCCTATAAAGGGAAACAAGAGTGTTACAGTCTAATAATTTTTAATAATGATTAGAAGACAAATAAATTATTCCTGTCTTAAATATTTGTTTCCCTTTTTCAAGGCACATAGTAGTTTACACACATACAAATTATTGTAACAAAACCATAATAACAGTTCTAATTTTGTCTTGCTTTGCCACGTTATTAGATAACAAAAACCTACTTTTCAAATTTATATTAATGAGTAGGTCCTTTGTCATGGCTTGCCTCCCAGTAAGAATAAATAACTTTCACAGTAATATTTAAAATTCAATATTCATTACTTTCTTCTTTTAGATTTAATAATAATTTAATAAAAAAAATGCTTACCGCTCCTTCATCACAACTATTGGTATTGGTAGTGTATACTAACCTGCAAAAAAAATATATTATGTATTTATTTGGAGTTAATGTCAACAAAGACTTTTCATTGAAATGCTGAAAATGTCACTAAATATGTATTACTATAAGTAGATAGAATAATAGTATCCGTATGTAAATATTAGTCCATAAATTGTCGGTATGATCGAAAAATAAATATAAAAGACGGTTATTTTCACTTGTCGACGTTTCAATTAATTTTTTAATCTTCAGGACTAAAAATTAAAATTACAAAACTTACAATACTGTATAGAATTACTAGATATAATGAATATAGGATTTTACATAATTTGACAAAATATATACACACATTTATTATTAATCAACTCTTGATTAAAATGTAAAACAATTAAAAATCAAATAACTTACAGAACAATTTAAAAAATTTTAAAAAATTTAAAAAAGTAATATGATGATAATCACATCGAAATTTATTTTAAATAATTATTACATTCTGAATGTTTACATTCCTTATTAGAACTCTGTTGTTTTTATCATTACGACACTTTCATCTGTGACATGTGATTATTTGAGGTTTGCTTCACTTATGATAAGGATATTACTCATTAATTTTTTTAATTTGTTTGTAAGTTATTTTAATCAGTTCATAATAAATGTGTGTACATATTTTGTTAAATTATGTAAAGTCCTATATCCATTATATCTAGTAATTTTGTAACCATACAGCATTGTAAGTTGAAATTTCTATTTTTAGTCCTGAAGAAGATAAAAAACTAATCGAAATATCGATAAGTAAAAATAACCATATTTAATTTATTATCCGATCATACCGAATATTTATGTACTAATGTATTACTATGTGGAAAGTTTTTGAATAATTGTATAAAATAAAAATTGTACATATTGGGATGATAAAAATGATGCCACAATTAAACCAGCTACAAAGTGGTAGTTGGGTATGCTCCGGCTAAACTACAGAGAAGATGGGCGGAGTTCCTTATTAAAACGATCTTATAAGAAAAATTATATGGGGCGCCAGGTAAATTTACTTCAATAAACAATACCCAAAACTTTTTTTGTCAACTATAGGTACCTCCAAAATTTACCAAATCAGTTACCAAAAAAATAACGACTAGCTAGTTTTATCACACACAAGTTTATTAATATATTAATACAAAGTACCCCGAGAACAAAGAAAACAAAAAAAAGAAAGGTATGTACATAAGTTTAATATGATAATAGTAAAATGATGAATAACATAAATATACGCTCCTGTCCTAACTATATATATGTAAATATCTATACCAAGAACCCGAAAATATGTAGGCGATATTCTTCTATGGCGTAGCTCAAGCTTAAGCGCAACCGAGTAGACGAATATTTATGAAAGGATATAAATGGATGTTTCTGATATATATTTACGTGACATTATATA